>CAUYQV010118455.1:0-30769 GCA_963574575.1 Galagoides demidoff
ATGGCTTTACTGCTCACAGCAACCTCCAACTCCTGGGCTCAAGCGAGTCTCCTGCCTCCGCCTCCCAAGTAGCTGGGACCACAGGCGCCCGCCACAATGCCTGGCCATTTTTTGGTTGCAGCCATCATTGTTGTTTGGTGGGCCCAGGCTGGGGATTCAAACCCACCACCTTAGGTGTACGTGGCTGGGACCTTAGCCACTTGAGCCACAGGCGCCGAGCCAAAATCTCTCCTTTTTCAAAGACTTTTCTATGTCTGCTGCCATTCTGCTGAGTGGCATTTACAGAACTTAGAACATGAAGATTTGTTGGGACCAACTTGAGGCTCTACAAGTATTGTCTACTGCAGGTTTGTACAGCATGGTGCTGGGTCAGCTGAGCATGGCACAGCCCTGATGGCGAATATCAACAGGTCCCATGACATGAAGGAAGGATGAACAGGGCTGGACATTCACAGGGCTCAGGAGGAGTGGGTAGAAGCAGACGTTGACCTCTGACAGGTACAGTGGGAGGGTGGGAGTGGCACAGACCCTGGCTGGTGAGCAGGACTGGATGAGGAAAGCCAGGCCTCTCATCCCAATGGGTTTGGAGATGAGGCTGTTGGGAGATCATTAGGGTTAGGGAAGGTCAGGAGGGTGGGGCCCTTATGGTGGATTAGAGGCTTCATAAGAAGAGAAAGAGAGTGAGCACTCTCTCCTCACATGGAGAAGGTGGCCATCTGTGAGCTTGGATAAGAGCTCTCACCGAGAACCAATCAGCTGGATTTCTGCTTCCAGAACTGCCAAAATAAATGTCTGTTGTTTCAGCCATCCATTATGTGGTATTTTGTTATAGTGCCCAGTGGACTAATACACGAGGGGCATAAAATCGGGGCAGATAGAGTCACTTATATAGCCAGTGAATCAGGGAGCCTTTGTTCACCACCGCCGGAAAAAACCCCTAATCACTCAGGTACTCAACAAATTTAAAAAGCAAGTAATCTCCAGACACCGATGACACCACCTGTTGCCAAAAACAGAGCCTTGCTCTCATAGGGTTTATATTCTATGGACCTTACCACGTGGCTACTAGTTCAATAAATGCATTTCTATGGTACTTCAAATATAATGTTTTCCTAAGATTTAAATTGTTATCAGGACAAACTTTAGAAAATGTTCACTCTTCCTTGCCACTCCGAGAAAAGCCTGGTAGATGCCAGACATTGTCGTAAACACTTCATATTTTTAAGTCTTATTACATGAGCCACATGAGGTGATGGTCTTATCCCCATTTTACAGATTACGAAACAGACGTGGAGTGGTTTAAGTAACTTTCCAGAGCTTACACAGCTTTCAGGTTAACAGAGCCTGGACTCAAAATAAGGTCTGGGCAAACATCGCATGTACCCCATAAAAATATATAATTATTGTGCACCTGTTAAAAATAAATGAAATAAAAATAAGGTCCGTCTGACTATAAAACTCTGCCTTAGCAGTAATCTTGGCATAGTATGTTACGGTTTTGTCTGCAACACTCAGTGTTTTTTCTGCAAATAAATATAATACCTTCCATTGGCAAGGAATAATTATTCTGAAGTCAAGAACTTTCCTCTGGGTCTCTTGGTTAGCGAATGTTAGCACAAGTTGCATCTTTTGAGAGCTGTTTATTCCCAGACCTCCCTCCTACAGGGTCAGATCTGTAGGTCACAGACAAGGCCAGGGAAATTCCCCAGGTGATTTGCGGGGTTTTTAAAGATGCATAAAAGTCACATTTACTATTATGCTATGTAGCAATTGTTTTTGGCCTACACTCTTAACAAATACAGGGAATTTCTAAGGCTTATTAAATTCAGAAAATGATTTAATAGCATTTCTTTTTAAAATATTTTTATTAAAATATATTTCACATATCATAAAATCTGCCTATTTAAAGTACACACATCAGTGGTTTTAAGTATATTCAGAGTTGCACAATCATCACCACTATCTAATTTTAGAATATTTTTTTCGCATCAGGAAGAAAGTCCTACACCCTTTAGCAGTCATTCCACATTCATTCCCGCTGGCCCCTAGCAACCACCGACCACTTTCTGTTTCTATGGATTTGCCTATTCTGGACATTTCATTTAAAAGGCATCACACAATGTGTGGTCTTTGGCCAATGGTTTCTTCCACTTAGCATAATATTTTCAAGGCTCATCCGTACTGTTGCATGCATCAAGACTTTATTCCTTATTGCTAAATAACATTCTATTATGAATATACCCCATTTCATTCATTCATCAGCAGATGGAGATTTACCTTGCTTCCACCTTTTGGCTGTTATGAATAATGCTTCTGTGAACATTTTTGTACGGACCTATGTTTCCATTTCTCTTGGACATATTCCTAGAGGTGAGAATTGCAGGGTCAAATGGTAACTGTATGTTTAGCCTTTGAGGAACGGCCTGTTTCACATTCCTACCAGCAATGATTAGAGTTCGAATCTCCCCACATCCTCACCACCACTTGTTACTGTCTTTTTTTTTTTTTTTTAACTATAGGCATCTTCATGGATTGGAAGTGATTTCTCTTGATTTGCATTTCCCTAGTGATTAGTGATGCTGAGCACTTTTCCAGGTGCTTATTGGCCGTTTGTATATATGCTTTGAAGAAACGTCTATTCCGATCCTTTGCCCATTTCCCATCTGATTCTGATGTGCCTGGTTGGGGACTTCATTTAATACCATCCTATTCCATGACTATGGATTAAAAACCTAACCTTGACCAAACATGTGATGAGAAGGAAGTTCAGGAAAGACTTTATGAAGGCATCACTAGAAACTCAAACTTCTAGATTTGCCTGAAGTTGGTTCCCTAATGATGGAAGGAGATCAGGGCACCGGATGGGGAAAGTGCCTCTTCGTGGAATGCAGATGTATCAGTTAGAGGAGGTTTTCAGTTGAAGGTAACAGTAAACCCAATCCAACCACTAGGTGGAAAGGAAGCATGTCCTACCTCTTACGAGAAGTCTAAAGGTATACCAAACAGTTTCAGCTGATTAATTCAGCCACTTAACATCATAAAATGCACCCACCCTCCATGTCTCTGTTCTGGTCTTCAGTCTTATCACTCTGTGTTTATAAAGTGCCCGCCAAAACTCAGGTCTCTTCCACTCACAGGGCAACATCAAAGACCACTGGGGAAAGGAGACCCAGTATCACTAGTGCCCCCTCTTAGCTTTCCCAGAAACACCCAGCAGACTTCCTTTGCACTTCGTTGGCCAGAATTATGTCACATGCCCATTCCTAAGCCAATCACTGGCCAAGGAAGTAGAATTACCATGATTGGCTTAAATTAACCAGGACTCATCTTTGGGGCTGGGAAGGAGGGCAGCTGAAAGACTTGCCTGCCTGCTACTTGAGCAAATGCAAGGTCTAGCAGGAAGGAAGCTGTTAACTCTTGGGTAGTGAACATTATTTATTACATTTGGGGGTGAGAGATTATGGAAGAAGAACTGGGAGAGACTTGACCCTTTTATACCACCATCTACGGATTTATAGAGATTTTCCTGAAGGCTAATATAGACTGCCTGCAACCTTTTTAGTGCCCGGTAATCCTCACTCTAGGAACATTATTTATGTGTTATCTATAAAACAAAGAACTGACCCAGGTTCTCCCGGCTTTAAAAGACTGTCAGGACCAAATGGATATTACTTGAGGGCTTGAAAGGTTAGGTGGGTGAGGGAGGGATCCCTGAACCCTAGACTGTAGGCCCCAAGTACCAGGAACATGGGGTGGGTAAGTGGGGTGTCACAAAGTCAGGAGCAGGAAGAGTTGGATCGTGAGAGTTGAGGGGTAGGTGGAAAAATTGCAAATAATGAACTGTTTGGAAAACTTGAAATTGTGGTCAAAATCCTCCAGAAAAATACAAGATTCTTACATTTTGATTTCCTCTTTTTTTTTGTGGTGGTTGTTTATTGTTAATCTTCTAGGAATAGGAAAAGGGGACCCAGAGAGGGCAGGTGGCCAAGGCTAAGTGGGTGACAGTGCCTGGAGCCCCGTTCACTGCTTTGTGTCTGCATTACTGAGCAGTGTCAGCTTCAAAGCCGATATACCAGTGACAAATCGCCCTGCACAGGGCCAGAAAGTTCCAGACCAACAGTTCCTTTTCTTCCAACTTCTTTTTGCCTGAGAAGACCTTAGAAACCCAGCAGGCACGTGGGCCTGGGAGTCATATTTAGAATGCTGGGCTCTGTGCCCTACACCGTGATGGCTCACCTGGGGGCTGCCGCCTGGCTGCACCTGGGACACCCTGGGAGGCAGAAGCAGCGGGCCCACATGCAGCCTGGCTGTGTTTATCTCCCGCTTCCTGGATGGCAGGCCGAGGGAGGGGTCGCCGCCAAGGAGGGGACGTGATGTAGTGAGGCAGATGTCTTAGAGCTCAGGGAAAGTAAAAAAGGAAGTAAGGAACGTGTCTGACAGACCCCAGTGAGCAAAATTAGCATCAGCCACAGGCAGGAGGTTCTCTGGTTACTTTTCCTCTGCTTAAAACCTCAGTAGCTTTGCACAGACTAGACACTTGGTGCAACTGCACCCAGCACTTGAGAGAAAGCAAGTAAAAATCACGGACTTTCATTCATTCATTCAACTCAACATTTCCTGAAGGCTGACACTATGCAAATGTGCTGTGCCAGATGCCTGGAGGGGATATGGCAGTTTACAACAGACAGGAGTGGCCCTAAGGATCCCGTAGCATCTATATAGGGTCTGTGCAGCAAGGATCCCATACAGAGGTAAGAGCCAGGCTTCTGGGGACGGCAGGCGTGGGCTGCCATTTACTACATGCATAACTTACCCTACACAAGTTATGTAACCCCTCTAGACCTCAGTTTCTTCGTCTGCAAAATGGGGATAGTAAAAGCAGCTACTTTATAGGATAGTTGCAATAGGAGAAAACGTATATAAAGTGCTCAGGCCAGTGCCTGGCTCAGAACAGCCCTCAACAAGCTCTGGTTACTGACAGTTACTATTATCAAGGGAGCGGAAATGACTTTGTCATAGGGATAACCCTGAACCTGTTTAAATTTATTTCCAACGCTTGTCATTGTGAGGTAGCAAACACACAGTGAAGTATGCAAAACAAACATACAGATCAATGGAATGTCACAAATGAAATACACCCATTAACCACTCGGGTGAAGAAACAGAAGAGGAGCAGGACCCTAGAAGTCCCACTAGCGCCCCCTCCCAGTCAGCACCCTCTCTGATCCCCAGAAAGGCATCAGTTGTGTATTTAGGATAACACTTCCTTACTTTTCTTGATAGTCTGACTACAGAAACATCCCTTCCTAACTATTCATTATTTTTGTCTTTTTTTAAAAAATGTATCTGAATGGACTTATACCATCTTCCTTCTTCGACTTTTTTGCTCCGTACTGTCTGTAAGAATCGCCTCTGTTTCTGTGTGCAGCCCTAATTCACGCGCTGGTGTTACTGCAGAGGACTCCCTACGCCTCGATACATTCATCATTTTGACTGCGATGCACATTTGGTTGTTCCTACTCTGTAGCTATTATGAATAATGCTACTGAACATTGTCTAGGTATATACCTGGAATGGTATTGCCGGATCATAAGTTATGTATATATTCAGCTTTAATAGAAACTGCCAAATGGTTTCCCAAATTGGCTGTGCCAATTTACACGTTTACCAGCAATGTTAGACAGTTGCTTCAGAGCCTTGTCAACACTCGGCATTTTCCATCTTTTACATTTTTGCCATGCTGGAAGATAAACGCCTTGCGGATTTAATTTGCCTTTCCCTAATTAGTAATGCTGCTGAGCATCTTCCGTACGCTTGTGGGTCATTTATTTACTTTTTCTGTGAAGTGCTTATTTTAGTCTCTTGCTTATTTTTCTCTTCAGTGGTCGCTTTCTTACTGATTTATAGGCGTTCTTTATACATTCTGGGTATGACCTTTTGTTGGCTGTGTTGCACAAATATCTTCTCTCTGAAGGCTTGCCTTGTCATTCTCTTCCCGGTGTCTCCATGAACAAAAATTCTTGATTTTAAAGTAATGCAATTTATCAACCTTCTCCCTTATGGTTAGTGTTTTTTTGTATCCTGTTCAAGAAATAAGGTCATGAAACTGTTCTTCTATACTCCGTTATAGAAGCTTTGATGATTTACTTTCTCAGTTTAAATGATACTCCAATTGAAATTGACTTTTGAGTGTGGAGTCAGGTGGGGACCAATTTCACCTTTTTTTCCATGGGGGTAGCCAGCTGACCCAGCACCATTTTTTTAAGGCTACTTTTTCCCCTCCGACCTGCAGCACGCACTTAATCATAAATTAACTGAACACAGACGTGCAGGACTTCCTATTCTGTCCCATTGACCCATTCTGTATCATACTCTTTTAATAACTGTGACTTTATAATGAACCTAGTAGACCATTAGTTCTTCGAAAATGTCTTAGCTCCTCGATTAACTTCTTAAAGTCAATTTCTTTGGCCTTTGCTCCTTTTTCAAAAAATACAATTGTTTTTTGATTTTGAAAAGCTTTCACATTGACAGAAAAGTTTTGAGAAGAGTGCAAATAATTTTCTTCCCAGAACCATTTGAAAATGAGTTGCTGATATGATGCCTTATCACATAAAATATCCCACCGAAGAACAACTTCCTATATAACCACCATATAAGCATCAAAATAAAAAAATAACATCGCCATGTAACTATCACGAAATCCACAGTGCCTGCTCAAATCATGCCAATCATCCCAGTAATATCTTTTACTACGAAAGGATCTAGTCTGGGATCACGTACAGTATTTATCCTATCTCTTTTTTTGCTTTCAATTTGGACCAGTGCTTCAGGGGTTTTTCAACTTTTCATGATTTTAATGCTTCAAAAGTTTACATTGCAGGCTGTGCCTCAGTCAGGTGTGTCTGCTGCTTCCTCACAATTAGATTCATGCTACGCATTTTTTTTGGCAGGAGTATGACAGGAGTGATGCTGTTGTGTTCTTGCTGCATTCTACCAGATCTCGATGTGGCCCTCCGGATTCTTCACTGTAGATTTACTCCACTTAGTTTTGTAGTTCATAAGTTTGAGGCAATGTGAGACTACGTAAACATCCCGTTTCTCAATAAAGTTTCCCCCTAGTTTTAACACCTATTGATGTTCTTTGCTGAATTATGGTCGTCAAATAATGTTTTCATAATTCTGTCATTCCTTCTACATTTATTAGTTTGCATTCTATTCTAAGGAAAGCTTTCTCTTTTCCCCATTCATTCATTTATATAGCAGTAGGAACCCCTGGTATCAGTATGGAGCCTGCCTATGTTATTCATGTTACTATTATTATTGACTTTATTGCTTAAATTGTCCCTGATGGCCAGTGACGGCTCCTTCTAGTTGGCATGGGCCTTTTGGTATGTCCCCATCTTGTATTTTCCAGGCTTGGGGCTTAGCTATTTCTTTAAGAAGTCATGGTTGCTTTCAGTGGAAGATGATATTTAGAAACCGAGGTCTGGGCGTCTGTTGGGCCCATTGCCATTAGCAGGTTGTTGCTCCCATCTCCTCTCAGTGACGGGCCTGAGGAATATCTTTATGAATTTACATACATACATATGTGTATGCTACATGTGGGTATAAGAAGCATGCACTTCTATATCTACATTTATTTTGGTATTTCTCTCCATATAAAACCAGGATTTCATGTCAATATCTCCAATTCCAAACCAACACTACAGAATTCATTTTAATTTCTTCCCTTTCCATGTTTGTAACTCCCTTATCTGACAGTCAGGCACTTGGCTCCCCCATTATCCTCAATTTATTTATTATTAGACCAGCTGCTCCATGAGTCATCTCTCTCCCATTGCTACCGCCCCTGTCCCTCCCTGACCAACCCTCCTCCCATTCCCTGGGCTCTAACACCCTGCCCAGATGCAAGAATCTCGCCCTTGGTCAGCACCTCCCCCGACCCCCGCATGGAGGTCCACCTTGCTTGGTTCTACCTAAATGGCTTTTGGACTGAATTATTCAGGAAGGAAAAAAACAGCAGAAAAGGCAGGCACTCAGCTACTTTCAATTATTATTAGTAAACATTTACTTGGGACATGCCTCGTAGCTAATCAGAAAATGGAAGTCCTCAGAAGAGAACGACCTCACCCTCTCACACCACACTGGCCAGGGTGCCGGCCCTGTACCTGCCAGCTCCATCCTCCTCCCAGTAGGATGAGAACTGCCCTGTTCTATATAGGGCTAGATCCCAGCCTCTTAACCTGCTCGAGGACTTTCTGCTAAACTTACTCTCTTTATCTGGTTATTTCCATACAGAATGGTTATAATATCATCAGTCTTAAAAAGAAACCTCTCAGAACCTCACATCTCCTCCACCTACCTCCATCTTTTCTCTCTGCCTTACTTTTTAGCAAAAACTTCTCAAAAATGCTGCCTTGCCTCTCTGTTTCCACCTCCCACACACATTCTTTCCTCAACCCCATTCTGACCAGGCGTCAAAACTGCCCATCAAAGACCTTCATGGTGTCAAATCCACTGGCTGATTCTACTGATTTCATTCAACCCATCCGTTGTTTTAGTGCTCCTGGTCATTCCCTCCTTCTTAAAACACTCTCTTCCCTTGGCCTCCACACCCACCCCATTTGTCCCCCATTCCTCTTTGCCACCCAACCTAAAATAACACACACCCTTGAATAACACATCCCCACTCCCTGACAGATCTGTTCTTTTGTTAAGCTGTTTTGCATAGCACTCGTCACCACCTGACATCCTATATCTATGGTTCATCTTCCCCTAGAACGCCAATTCCATGAGGTCATGACTTTGTTCTTTACCTTGTTTTGTTTTTTTTAGTAGAGATGGGGTCTTGCTCTTGCCCAGGCTGGTCTCAAACTCCTAAGCTCAAGTAATTCACCACCTCAGCCTCCTGAAGTGCTAGGATTACAGGAGTGAGCCGCTGTGCCCAGGTCTTCGTTCATCTTACTCACCACTACAGAGTGTCCCAAAGGTCGCCATACAGGGGAAAATTAACAAGCTCAGATTTTAATTTATGTCTTTAATATTTTTAATATTTATATATCAGCATATAGAGAAATACTTTGTAAATATTTCATAAAATTTTGTAAAGACTAGCTCGTAAATAAAGGAACACTTAGCTCCTATTTCCCGTTTTCCTATGCATGGAGGGATGGCTGGTGACCTTTGGGCCACCCTAACACCTGAGCGGTGCCTGGTGGCCAGAGGCTGTGCTGATTTGGTGAATTCATACCTGAGGATTCAGGCAATGCCGGTGTGACATGTACGGTGGTGACTAAAATCCTCTTCTCCCAGGAGAGAGAAGGCAGGAGTGGGGAGCTAAGTGGTACGTGCTGATCCATGAGGCGGTGAACAAGCCTCTCCTACACTGAGGAGGAAGTTGGAAGTGGCTATAAAAACTCGGGACAATAATTTCCGATGTTCTTGAAACACCATCATCCTAATGGTGATTCATAACCCCCCTTCTGCTTCTGTACAACAACATCTTTCTAACTTCACGGATAAATTCATTTCCAGTGGAAGAAAAACACCTTCTGCCTTAGTCACTGGTATTTCCAAGTTCTGCGTTAAGCACCTGAGGGTGGGGAGCGTGGGCTCTTTTATTTTGGGTTCACGTGTCACGTGTGGCTGCTGCAAAGGCATTTGAAGACAGAAGAGAAGCCCTGACAGCAGGGTAGCCACCGTCCTGGCCACCTCTGCTGAAGTGGAGCCCGGGCTCCTGCTCTGTGGCCTGCCTTCTGAGCTGGAAATACAGCGACAAAGCCACTTTGGCTCGAGCTGGACTAAGATTTTCAATGCCTCTGTGGTCATGCTTCTGAGGCTGGGGTGCATGTCACTTCGGGGAGACGCAAAGCCAAGCTAAACGTGCAGGTTGGCTTTGCTTTGCCGGTTTGGGGTCGATTGAAGAACATGGCCTGTGGCTATGGAATGAAGAAAATGGTTTTTCCCTTTGCCCCTCTGGCTGCACAGGCAGCAGATAATAGGAGGTTGGCCCCAGTCCTCTGGCCCTCAACTCTGACCTTATATATCCTCAGGGCATGCCAGGGCCAGTGCACTGTGGGCACCAAGGACCGCCGGCTGGCCGTCGGGCAGAGCTGCTAGGGAAGTATGGGCCACTTGGGGTCCAGCCCAGGAAGGCTAGGAAGGAAAAGCTCATCACTAGAGCAGACCAGAACCCTGCAACTGACCACTGTCCTCTGGCTTCTGCATTTGCATTTAAAAGCTGTTAAGGAAGTGTAATTAACTTTGAAGGCAGGGTTATATTCAAAGTTGACTGTTCTGGCTCGGTGCCTGTGGCTCAAGTGGCTAAGGTGTCAGCCACATACACCTAAGGCAGCCCAGGCCTGCCAAAACAACAATGATGGCTGCAACCAAAGTTGACTGTTCTCTCCATGGTGATCACCACCACAGCCCAGTAAGGACCCTCCAAGAAGTAGAGACTATCTGGGGGGACGGGAGCAAGGGAAGTCAGGCTTTTCCGCATGAGAAAAGCTTTGAAGTTATGGAGGCCTCGCCTAAGCAAGCCCACTGCAAGAGGCCTGAAGTGCAGGCCAAAGCCAAGCGTCATTGTTTTCATTCAGAGTTGACTTGGTTTGAGGGAATTTCAAGGACTGAACTGCAGTTTCAATTTCCCACTCCCTTAAAGGAAAAGTGTAAATACAGTGACCATGTTTTCTGAACCCAAAGAGAATTTAACAGTGGACCGTCCCCAGAATTATAAGCGTATGTTATCATGTCTGGAGAAGGCCATGGGTCTGTTTGGAGGGGCAGAAAGGTAGAAATAACTTTGAGTAGGATGATTTGTTTTCTCCCCCAAACTAAAGCAATTCAACTGTTTTTAGGAGCTCTGCCGCCAATATTGAGGCTGGAGGGACCAGAGTGAAGATAGCCCAGTATGAAATATACAATTTTATCATTTTCATTCAAACATCAGCCTAGAGGCAGGAGAATGAATTGGGTGGTTGGTCATTTTTCTGTCAAACCCAGGATCCAGTGGCTCTGAGCTCTGGAAGGTAATGGAATTCAAAGTTCCTGAGGCTGTCTGGTGCTTTGGCTAACATTCCTAGCAAAAAGGACCTTGGCAGATGAGTGAGGTGACTCTCATTCTAGGTACAGGGCACAAATCTACTTTGTCTTCAGTGAGTTATCAGTTCAATCCCACACTACAGGTAAAGGAGCACCAGAGAGCAGGAGGCGTGGAGTCTGGGAGGGAGATGGGGTGAAGGCAGGCTCCTCGGTACTCAAGAAAGGCCCTCAGAGTCGTTCAACCTCCTGGTCCTGAGAAATCAGACTACCTGGTCCCCCTGGCTCATGTGCAGTCTGGGGATGATGGTAAAATGGATACAGCTCTGGCTCCTCTATGCTGGGGTCATTTAATTAAAAATGACTTTCCTCTTTGTATATCACGGAGGGCAGAGCAGGGCTTCTGGGATAATGTCCGCCCCCCCCCGAGCACAAGGGTCATCAGGAGCCAGGGCCTGTCCCCTCCTGTTTGCCTTCTGTTGTCCCAGTCATAACTGGCACCCCTCCAAAACAAGTGGGTACAGGGATAAAGAGTAAACAACAAAACCTCTGATATTTGGCTTTTTTTAAAGGCCCAGATGAAGAAGTGGCTAAAACAAATGTAATACAATTTTCAAACAAACCTGGCCATGTTAGCCGGCCCACGTGTTCTTCATCAGCCGGTGCAGGTCCTGGGGCAGCCACACTCCAGTCCTCTGCGGTTTAGACAGCGTGTCCTAGGGTGAGGTTTTAGACTAGAGACAGCCTGCCTGGGGAGTAAACCCTTTGGGCACTGATGGAAAAACCAATTTTTAAAAATCTAATAGGGACCATGAACTATTTTTAAGGAAAGTACAACCAAGGGCACAGAGAAGTAAATACAAATACAGTTGTCCTTTAATTCAGACAATTAAAGCATTCTACTTCCTCGGTTTATAAAGGACTGCAAACCTAAGAAATTACTAAATGGTAACAAGGACTAAATATATGACTAAAGATTTTTTTCGGAGGCTAGAGGAGAAGGAGGGATCTATGAAAAAGCATTTCTTAGAATGCCAAGGACCCAACACGTGCCACTCTGTTCCTCTGTAGGGAGAAATCTAAGAGGGGAGAATTGCCCCTGTAACAGCAGCGGCAGAGCAGCCAAGACCCCAGGACCCTGGACCCAGGAGGATACTCTGTGTACTCCTGGCTACCTGCCTCTCAATAGGAGGTCTTGGGCCCAGTGTAGTGGCTCACTTGAGCTCAGGAGTTTGACCAGACTGAGCAAGAGCAAGATCCCAGGTTTACTAAAAATAGGAAAATTACCCAGGCATTGCAGTGTGTACCAGCTACTCAGAGGCCGAGGCAAGATCACTTGAGCCCAAAAGTTGGAGGTTGCTGTGAGCTAGGCTGATGCCACAGCATTCTATCCTGACCAATAGAGTGAGACTCTATCTCAGACAAAAAAAAAGTGAGGCAGGGGTGCTGGAAGGCTAAGGGGTGAGAAAAGCTTAAATACAAAGAGGCCAGAGGAGGGGATGAGATGGCAGAGAGGAGGAAGCAGAGACAGTGAAGAAAACTCTGGAGAGGGAGCCAGGAGGGTGCACTGGATGACATCAGTTCATTCATTCTAAACACCAGCCTTTCAAGAATAACGTAAGGCAGATTCCTATCTATTAACTCACTTGCTTCAAGGCTGCCCATCCAATTGTTCTTCCACTGCTCTAACACTTTTTGTAAAAAGTTTTTCAACACAGATTATCATTAACTACAGTCACCACAACTAAACCTTTGTTGATCTAATTCTCAAATCTTGAAAGGGTCAGCTTCTGGAGTTCACTGAAATGCAAGTTTCTGGCAAAAGTAATTCCACCTGTGAACTGGAAGGTTCAAGTGAAGAACCACGTCTTCTTAATTTCTAAGTCAGAGAAGTCGAGAATATGTGGTTGTTTGTTCAGTTCTAAGCCAAATACTGCTTAAAACTTGCTGAGGGTCTTCTGGGTTGACCAGCTGGTCACAGGTATCTGGCTTTTTGCCAGTACACGCTCACTACTAGCTGTGATTAGGCAATAATTTTTTGGCCATGCCTGTCATCCCAGCACTGTGGGGGACCAAGATGCAAGGATCGCTTGAGGCCAGGAGTTTGAGACCAGTTTGGGCAACGTAGTGAGACCCCCCATGTCTTTAAAAAAATAAGAAAAACTAGCCAGGCATGGTGGCACGTGCCTGTAGTCTCAGTTGCTTAGGAGGCTGAGACAGGAGGATCACTTGAATCCAGGAATCTGAGGCTGCTGTGAGCTAGATTGTGCCTCTGCACTCTAAACTGGGTGATGGAAAGTCAAAAAAAAATATTTTTAAACGATCATCTGTTAGTGAATTTTCTGTGATGAGCTACTGAGTTCTTGAGAGGACTCGGTGCTGGTTCAACCCACCTGTCTTCTGTAGTGAGTCCATCTATCGTTTATTTAGTGCGATGACCTCTGACCAGCTTGCCTAACACTTCATTCTTCCTGGATTCATGAACTAAACTATTGTGGTTCAGCGTGAGTTCTACTTCATACCCTGTTTATCAGAAGGATAATTTAATAACTGGTGCTGGGACAAAGCTGGCCTGACGAACCCGCCCTCCCTCCTGTGGATGTCCCCAGCATTAGAGGCCCAACTCCCGAGCTGCATTTCCCTGCCAGCTGCAGCACTGGCAGCCCAAGATGTGCCAGTTCTTGGCTCTAAACTGTAAAACAAGACCGTATAGGAGGGAATTTGTGAGTTAGTTGATTTGCAAACACCATTCCGAGTCACTGTGTAACATTTTTATTTGTGTTCCTATTACTTCTCACGGGCAGTTACCTGGCTGTCACCCCAACAGCACCAAATTGTGTTGCCCCTCAAATCACCAGAGGTTGCTTCATTCACACTCAGATGAACTCAGCTTATTGTGCACTCCCAAAACAAAAAACCCGTCTAAACCACTCCAAAGCAAAAGCTAATCATTTTGCTATGAAATAGTAATCAAGAGTATCTCAGTAATGGTAGGTGAGTCTCTAGCGCCCCTCAGAACCAGCATGAGGAGCACAGGTTTATTCCTGAGCATAAGTGAAGATGTCACTCAGATGGGGCCAAGTCAGGAACTTGGATGAAGTTCACAAGTTCAACCTCACTTCCTCTAAATACAAGGTATTTGGGCCATACGGACACTTCCCATACCCCTAACTCCAAATACCACTTTATCAAACAATCGCACAAAACTATCCCACAAAACATTGACTGGGCCTAACAGAATGCAAATGGTGTGCATTTTGACTCTTCACCATAACCCTAATAACTAGGTACTTCCAATTGCCCACCCCCCCCTTTTAACCCTATTTTTTTTTTGTTTGTTTGGGACTCCTTCAGGGTACAAATTAGGTTTCGCTTATCACATTTGTTAGGTAAAGTCCCTCTTATAATTGTGTCCCACCCTCAAGAGGTGTGTTATATACCGTGACCCTCATCCCCCTCCCTCGTGCCCTCTCCCCACTTCCTCCTTCCCCTAACCCCCCTTGTATTGGATCATCTATTGCCTCCATATTATAATTAAGTACATTGGATTCTTGCTTCTCCATTCTTGTGATGCTTTACTAAGTAGAATGTATTCCACTGTAATCCGGGTTAATACAGAAGATGTAAAGTATCTTTTTTAAGAATAGTATTCCATAGTATACATATACCACAGCTTGTTAATCCATTCCCGGGTTGGTGGGCATTTAGGTTGTTTCTGCATTTTGGCTATTGTAAATAGAGCTGCAATAAACAGTCTATCAAATGTCCTTATGATAAAATATTTTTTTTCTTCTGGGTAGATGCCTAGTAATAGTACTGCAGGATCAAATGGGAGGTCTAATTTGAGTTCTTTGAGGATTCTCCATATTTCCTTCCACAAAGGTTGTATTAGTTTGCAGCCCCAGCAGCAGTGTAAAAGTGTTCCCTTCTCTCCACATCAATGCTGGCATCTGCCTCCATTTGCTCCTTTTTCCTTGTTGAAGAAATGGAGGCTTAGTATGTGGCTAAGTGCCCTGTGAGTTCCAAGGCAGAGACAGAGTCTCAGGATAGAGACACCTATTTAAAGCCTGTATTCTTAATCATTTTGCTAAATTCTCTCTGTAATAAAATAAAAATTCTACATAAGGAAACTTTTTTTGAGATACTGTCACTTTAGCACCTATGTTAGGGTATCTCGGTGTCATAGCTCATAGTAACCTCAAACTCCTGGGCTCAAGTGATCTTCCTGACTCTACCTCTTGAGCAGCTGGGACTACAGCCACCTGCCACAACACCTAGCTAGTTTTTCTATTTTTTGGTAGAGATGGGGTCTCACTCTTGCTTAGGCAATCCACCTGTCTCAGCCTCCCAGAGTGCTAGGATTATGGGCATGAGCCACCCAGCCCAGCAACAAAAGAAATTTACATGACACTGGTTATTTTCTCCCTCTCTCATCTCCCCAAAGAACTTCCTCCCTTAGCTTCAATGTGAATATTTCCAACTCACTCAACAGCAGGGCTGAAGCACCAATCCCGGTAGATAAGGGAGAGTTGGGCTTGAACCCGCCACCCCTGGTTCATGGGGCCGGCGCCCTACTCCTTGAGCCACAGGCGCCACCCAGTAGAAAAGGGAGAGTTCTAATCAAGAAGTTTTGACAAAACTGGAAACAGGAAAAACTCTAAAGGCTGATTTTAAAAAAAAAACAAAAACATTTTCATAGTATTGTAGGGTCAGAAGGGCCTAATGGAGGTTATCTAATCTAGTTCTCGCCCCAGGCAGGATGACTTCAGTTAGCCCAAAGAAAGGAAGATTTATACAGTCTGTGCAGATCTTCCTGAATTCCTTTTACCTGAAAGGCAAGTTACAACCATCACTCGCCTGTCTGAGGCTCCGTGAACTGCTCTGCAGCTTTTTAGGGGAAAGGTACAGCACAAATGCAAATTATTAACAATATAAATCAACTCAAGTCCCATAAGCATTACCGTCTAACCCAGCCAAAGGAATGTGTGAGGCTCTGAGGTACAATGCAAGTCTTTGTCTGAAAATATATTTATTATTGATAGTGAGGGAAGTAAAGATGTCAGCATTCATGATAGAGGTTGTATAAGCCAAGGTTGCCTTTCCATTGATAAAAATACCTTATTTCACTTGTAATCATAAACATTATTCCAGTAAAAGAGGTACATTTTCTCTCCTTTTGTCTTCTTACTTGCATGATCACCATAATAAGTTAAAATGAAATAGCTCTTATATAATCAAAGGAGAACAGAGAAAGAAAACCGATATGCCACAGCCTAGACGATTCTACCTGGCAGCCTTACCGCCCCGAGAGCTGTGTTTGGGGCTGTCTCCTCTCCACTCCAATTCATTCAGCAGCCCACCCTGCCGTTTGAGTAGAGGGTCACCAAATGATGGGGCTGGGTTAGAGGAGGAACACTTTATGGTCAGGAGAAGGTGAATAGAATGTAAAAGAGATGGAGAGGGCTGCCTTTCTCTTTTAATCACCATAAAGGGGTTCGCTAAGGCTAAAGAGTGTCCGTTCATGGCTGATCCCTGACCTGGGCTGCAGCTTCTCAAATTGTTGCTGATTGAAATATGACACGATTCTGTCCAGTCTGTTCTTCCGTGCGTCTTGTTTGTGGTCTTCTCCTCAGTGGTCTTCTCTTTAAATGGGTTATTATCTTACTAGGAAAAAAAAAAATGTTCCACCTCTGGAATTAATGTTTCCTGTGTTCTCAGAGTTTTTATCCTCCCTTCTCAACCATGCTCTGTAAGAGAAATAGAAAGTGTAAGTTTTACCACTGGAAGGAGAAGGTAAAACAAACAAACAAATAAACAAAACACCAATGCAGTTAACCATTTAGTACAATTAGTATGTCTTTCAAATATCTACTTTAAAGATACCTAAAGCGAAGCATATGTTTCCTAGTCTCCAAATATGACTACCTTTAGTTACCAGCACACAGGCTGAGACCCTGAGGATGAATGCCGGGGAGGGGGGAAGGGTGGCAGTTGGGTACCATGTCCTTACCAGGAGCATCTGGGAATGTTGGGAGCATTGCTGGTGGCCACAGGGGCCGGGCAAAAGCTACTGCCCAGTGTGTGCGTGCATGCGTATGTATATATGTGCACTGGGGCACAACCCCCAAACCCATGTGCCATGAGAGGGAACCTCTTAATTGAAAAGAACTCAAGATCCTCTCCCAGGGGACCCTGAGGACTAGGCAGAAGGCAGTGTTCATGTGCTTACAAAGCAGGGCAGAGTGACACAGATTAAGTACCTAGTTCCAAACTGCACAAATGATCTCTACATCCTCTTTAGTTGTTTAGTTTGGGGAGTGGCAGAATTCTTAACCATTGGATTAAAACTCTATGACCGGCTGCAGCAGGGAGAATACTGCCTCCATTTTGAGAGATCTTTAAGATCTTGCCCCTTTGATTTTGAAGTTGCTCAGAAGACGCTGAGTGAGTCTGGAGGTTGCTTCTGTTCACCGGCTCATGCCTGCCTCTGGCCGACTGTCACCTTCCAGCCATCCACGCTCCCAGCCCCTGACCCAGATCCTGCTGGGTACTCGCTGCACTCAGGGAAGTGCTATGGGGCAACTAACACCGACATCCACAGAAAATTAAGGAATAACACAGGATAATATTTGCTAAATAAATGTCAAGACTTATTGTACTGAATAAACATAGCATAAAACTCAAAAGGAACAGAAGAATATCTGATAATAAGCAATGTTCTTCTTCCTTCCATTTCTTGGGTATCCCTCCAGAGAAAGTAAGTGTTGGAAAGAGGCGTGGCTCTTCCTCACACAGTGAGTGAGACTTCTCAGCTGCTCTTTCACTGTGGAGAGAACACAGCTCACCGGGGGTGAGACCGCAGGGCAGGGAGCAGTGAGGGTAAAGCAGTGGCAAAGATTCAGAGGCAGGAACAAGCCTATTACAGACACAATACTGGGGAGAGGACTTGCCGGGAGAAATGGCACAAACCCAGGATTTATGGAGGGAAAGAGTGTGAAGATGGTTCCGAATGGTTGCCAGGCTGGGAGACTTCCTGGTGGCCATGGAAAAAGTACAGGACCCCAACAGGACCCCAACACATGCTTTTAAATAGGAGGAAGCAGGAAGGTTGAGCTGACATCCTTGCATGATGGAGCCAACGAGGGCAACTTGGAGACGGTAAGAACAGTGAGGAGGGAAGAAGAAACTAACGGAGCCATGAAAAGACACGGGAAGAAAGGAGCAATGGTGAGTCCTGTGGGCGGGCGCAGGGGCGGGTCCCCAGGGACAAGGAGTGCAGTGGTGCTGGGACCAACAGGGAAGGCAGGAGGAGGGGCCGGCTTGAGAGTGAGGAGAGTGATTTAGTTCTGGGCTTGTGAGAGAGACGGGTTTGGGTGAGACACCCCACATAGAAGTATCTAGAAGGAAGTTGCAGGCCTTGAAAGGGAAGTCAAAGGTCTCTAGATACAAAGATTCAAGGTCAATGATTAAAAAAAAAAGACTGAAATAAAGGGAGCAGAGCAGAAAGAGTGGAAGGACAAACAAGAGAGGGTGCTGGGTCACAGGAGCCGAGGGTGAAGAGTTATCCTAAAACATCTGCACCCACAGGTTTCTAAGAAGACCCTGTCTGCAGGGCACAAAAGAACAGATATAAAGGCAGAACTACCTTAGACATAATACATACAGAGATTGGTCACAAAACATAATGATTCAAATAGGATGGAAATCAGAAAAGCAGAAAGACAAAATAGGTGAAGTGGAGGACTGATCAAGAACTCACCGTGGCAGGTGGGACGTCTTGCACACCTGTTACTCACACGAGCTCTGTATTTGCTGGGAAAAATCAAATCTGAGCATCTAAGAGTCAGAGGTGGCCTGGTAACATCATAGTGCCACAGTGTCTCAGCTACCCTCACCCCCTTGTAACCTCAGCTGTGGGAAAGTGTCTCCAATTTAGGGATGGGAAGCTCTGCAAGTACCAGGTATACAGGCAACCTCCTCCAGTGTTCTTTCCCAGATACAAACTGGAAACCAGTATAAAGCAGACCTACACTGAGCCCAGCTCTTGCATTTAGTTACAGGAGAAAACATCCCCTTTGCAAATGGTGCCACGTTGCCCTTTGGCATTTTGGAGGTTACAGCACATTCTTCAACACACTGATGGGAACTTTAAGGTGTTATCTGCCTGGTCAAGAGAACATGGCTGTCCCGGTCCCTGCAATTTAGGGTTTATGGTTAAAAAGACACATGCCAATCTCCTTTTTTTCAAATATTGCAAAGCACTCTGAGCTACCATAACATAATTAAAGCAACAGTTAAAATATCTTTTCAAAGGGCTGGAGATTTTTTTTTTTTTACTATTCTTCTCCATGCAACCTCAACTGAATATAGATGGGTAATTTGTCAGCCAAATCATACGATGCTAAGAATGTGAGATTCTGTTTGAGAGAGACAGGATGGGCTTGGCTGCTTTGAGGATCGGCATGGCAGTAGTAACGACTGCTAGCCAACCGATCCACACAATACCCTGTGTTACGTGCATGTATTAAAATCCCACTCCTCAAGTGACCCGTGGTGATTCTTTGCAGACGTGGGGGACCACAGAAGAGCTCCAGAGCTGATCGATGGACACACTGTCAAACTGCACTCAGCTGTCACCAAAGGGTAGCAGAATGGGACAAAACCGCCGAACACTTGTAATCACAGTGTTACGTTAACAAATACAACCTCGAGTTGGATTTTTAAAAGGATGAGTGCATTTGTAAAACATTCTGACTTACTACTGTCTCACAGCTATGCACCAAAACCTGCTCAATCCCAGACCCTCCAGGGCTGTTGGCTGGCGGGGGTCCTTCGGCCTGGTGGGGTGCTCGGCTCCCACCTTGGAGGTTCTCCTACAGTCTCTGTATTGGTTCTGCAAGTAGTTGCTGTTGGGCTGAATTTCAACACTGCATAAATTTAACACTGCATAAATTAACATAGGAAATTCCCAAAAGAATGAGGGAGAAGCTTTGCAAGTCATAAAAAATTGCTTCTTTCATTTAAGGAACAGCTAACAGTTAATCTTAATGTGGAGGGAGAAATTCCTTGCTTTTGCTCATCACTCAGGCACTGGGGCCTGCAGAAACTCCTTTTAGAAACAGCGTGGTAAACCACCAAAGAGGGAGAGAGGTTCAAGCACCCGTGCCGCTCTTTTCCCGACTCTCTTTCCTATTCCAGCCCCAGAGGAAACCCTGGCGTCTCACACTCTCAAGCAAGAACAGTGCCCCTGGAGACCTGAGGTTAGGGGTGTGGGGGGCAGCTTCACATAACTGAAACCACCCTAACTGCTCCCCTCAAGTATTTTTCTTTTGCTTTATTTTGTTGTTGTTGAGACAGAGGCCCACCCTGTGCCCTGAGCAGAGTACAATGGCCTCACAGCTCACTGCAACCTCAGACTCGGGCTGTGGGCATCTTGCTGCCTCAGCCTCCGGAAGCCGCTGGGATTATAGGCACTCGCTGCAGAGCCTGGCTAGGTTTTTCATTCCTTTGAGTTGGAGTCTCACTCTTGCTCAGACAAGTCTCGAACTCCTGAGCTCAAGCAATTCTCCCTCCTCAGCCTTCCGCAGTGCTGGGATTGTAGGCATGAGCCACAGTGCCCAGCATCCCCTCAAATATTTTTGCTACATAGTAATCGCCTCAGATGATCTTTGAATTATAGCTTTTAAGAGAGGCTGACTATCAACCACTGGCTGTCTCACTAATTTAAGAGATATTATGACAATGGCGATCCTGGATTGCAAACTAATCATCATGAAGAAAATATAATTTTCCTTTTTTTTTGAGACAGAGTCTCTCTCTCTCTCTCTGTCATCCTGGGTGTCATCATAGCTCAAAAGCAACCTCAGACTCTTGAGCTCAAGAGATCCTCTTGCCTCCATCTCCCAAGTAGCTGGAGTACAGGCGCCTGCCACAAAGTCCAGTTAATTTTTCTATTTTTAGTAGAGATGGGGTCTTACTCTTGCTCAGGCTGGTCTTGAACTCCCGAGCTCAAGGGATCCACTGGCCTTGGCTTCCCACAGTGCTAG
Source organism: Galagoides demidoff (assembly GCA_963574575.1). NCBI lineage: Eukaryota > Metazoa > Chordata > Mammalia > Primates > Galagidae > Galagoides > Galagoides demidoff. The sequence continues at coordinate 21,090 of CAUYQV010118455.1, forward strand.
GACTACAGGCATGAGCCACTGCACTGGGACTTAATTTTTTCTTTTTTTAAAGATACTCTCTTAGAAGGCTGGTCTCTGGATGAGCTCCCTCAGCACCTCACCAAGACTGCAACCCCATAAAGCGAGGCACAGAAGGGAAGGTTGGCACAATAAACAATGGAGACAAGTCCAGGGTCAGACCCAGCATGGGTACTGGAGTTTCTACTAAGAAGGAGGGACAGGAAAGGTGGGGAGCGGAAGACAGAGAAGCTGCACTGAGGAAAAAGACAGAACGAGAAGATTGTAAGCCAGAGAGGAAGGGAAATCATCTACAAATTGAATTTACAAGGAGCACGGAGAGAGCTTTGCCGTACATCAAGCTCTGGCCCCTACCGCCTGCAGATCTGATTAGCCAACTTATTTTGTTTTCACTATCTGTCCATTGCCCCCAGCAAGTGCTGTTCTTTGTTCTTCCTGCTTTAGAGGAAACACAAGTTCACTTTTTTTCTGCCTGGATCTTATTTTAATCTTCTGTGACAAATGTTCTGCGTAATATTCAAATTAAGTTACAAGTAATTAACTGTTTTTACAACTTGCTGTAATAACAGACACAACACTAACACACTGCAGTTCTTGAAGGACAAGCTTTAGAGAAGAAATACCTATTAAGAAAAATGAAAATCTATTACCATGGTAATATTTCTTCTATTAAACTCAGATTTTAAATAAAAAGAGAGAAAACGTTATAAAGCAACTATGACTCTCTGTAAATGGTTTAGAAAAGGATTCCTATGATGGAAGAGGCTGGGGTAACACATTTAAAGTTTGCTTTGACGTGACTACAAATTTGAAGGGCCGCCCTACCAAAGGATTGGAAATCTATTATGAAATCCCCATGTGTCATCCTGTGTACCAGCAGCCCAGCTGGGCGATTAATAAATGTCATTAGGTGATGATGATAAAGAAGCCTTTCAACACAATAAAAATATGCTCCTGTGGGTCCTCCCGGGGAGTCAGCCTTCTTGAGACCCCTCCACGCTCTCTGACGGTGGCCGCCATGGAGAGCAGACCCTAACGCGGGGCAGAGGTGAGGAAGAAGAAGGGGGCTGGGAGCAGCTGAGCAAAGGAGGGTCTGGTCACAACCACCAGCTAGTCAGGGTCCTTGTCACCTGGGCTCAGTGCCTCCTCCCTCCCGTCCATCCACAACGACTAAGGATGGCTCCTCATGGGAGATCACCTATAACTACAAGGGCAGCAAGAGAAGGGGAGAAGGAGACCTCTTCTCAGGGGTCCCACCCTCTTTCCAATCATTTTCCAATTTGTTCCTGAGGGTAAAGATTCTCTCCTGGGATTGGTGTGATGAGACCTCTGCCAGAGGGCTGAGATCTGTGGGTAGTGACAGCTCCTTGTCTCCGGAAAAAGGAAAAACAAAAACATCGCAGGATATCTGAAAGGCTGGAGACCTTTACTGCTGTTCAGGCCAATGGAACCCAGATTCTCAAACTCCTAAGCACAGTCTCTTGGAGTATTTGGGTCAAAATCCAGATGCCCCGGTCCCACCTCAGGCCTTCTGAATCAGACTGTCCAGGAAGGGGCTTGGTGCGTGCCTTTTAAACAAGCTCCCCAGGCCACTCTGACACGTACCCACATCCGACATCAGCTGTTACTGGGAGAACACTCTGGGTTTGGAATTGAGAGTGGACGATTTGGTCTGGGCTCCATCCTTGTAGGGATCACTTAAACTCTCAGGGTGCTAATCTTTGCAGTGGAAAGATGAGGTAGGGTTCCATGATCCCTAAGATGCTCCCAGCTCCAACAGCCACAAGTCTATTAAACCATCTGCACAGAATGCAGAATTCATCTGAAACAATGACAGAAAACAGCTTGCCCTAGCACTGGGTCTTCCTTTTAAGAACCCTGATTTCTAAGCAATAGCTACTAGAACCTCTTCATACTCGAATAATAAGGAAACATTTGAACTAACACAGATATTTATCCAACAAAAATACAATTTATAGGGGAGATGAAATATACTGTCCTTAACAAGGTAGACAGAAATTCTGCTATGGAAAATTCCTCATAGGCACTGATCCTATATCTTTGGTTCTGGAGGCTGATTCTATATTGGAGATGTTATTTATATTTCAGAGGTGAGAGACTGGGGTGTTCTAGCCTTGGGCTGAAGTGCGGCCACGCTGAGTTCTAGCTTCACCTATCAGGGTCTTGACCCCGTGATCCTCACTGCAGTCAGGTCACCCTCTGATCCCCCACAAAGAGGTCAGCAAGAGCATGTAGGTCTAAGGTAGGGCTGCCTCACTGAGAGATGTCCCTGTTCTGGCCCTTCCTTGAGCTGGGCTAACTGACCCCCTGTCTGGTTTACGGACTGAAACCTCTTTATGGTTCATGGACTCCTGACTGCCCCACCATCTGACTTCAGGCCCCACACTGACCTGTCACTGGCCACCTTCCTGGGCCTTGCTTCTCCAGATCCTGACTTCCTACGCTATCTCCAGAATCCTTCACCAGCCAGGCCCACACTTCTCGGGGTGAAAGGCATTCCCACGGAAGCCTGTATTTTCTAATGGACTCTATCAGCCAGGCAGCACTGAGACAGCTGTTTTTCACTTCACTGACTTTAGAGAAACTGTGAAACTGTTTTTATTCCCTCCTGGTTCATTCTGCTACCTCGGCTTTCCCAGGGCTGTCAGGAGTGTGAACTTCAAGGCAGGGGTATATAGTCGTGGGAGTCCAGGCAGGCCGATCAGAAACGCACGTGTTCTCCTGAGTGAACGTTTAAGGCAGATGGCAAAAATCTAAGAGGCAGAAGCACAAGTACTGGAGGTCTCCAAAGTAGGGGTGCAGCTTATGCCAAATAGGCCGCGTCTCTTGAGTGTGCCCATGAACATGAGCGAGCGCTCACGCGTACCATCTCTGGCTTTCACACATGAAAGTAGAATCAGTGCTGGAATGACAGAGCTGGAAGGTCCTCAGGGATCTCCTAGTTCAAACCCTCAATTTATCAAAGAAGAAACTGAAGCTTAACGTATCAGGACTAGATTAGGATGGTAGCAACAGTATTTCCCACATGCCTGAACCTCCAGTGTAACAGAATGTTCCGTAGGAAACAGCAAGATTTTGTCCCTTTTAGTCAAATGCGGTGGGGCTGGGGAAATGCTAAAATGCTTAGAAACAGGCACCTCCAAAGCCACTCAGTTCTCCAAGGGAAGCAGCACTCCCCAGGGCATTATCCCACAGGCAATGCAGAGTTGAAAGCATCCCCTTTCCACATCTTATAAGATAGAGAATTTGGGTACATTTTACTGTAAGTGAGCTTGGTCTAGGTCTCCTGAAGCCAGCAGCAAGACAGAATGGGAGCCAGGTTTTAGTGGCAAGAAGAGGTAATCCAATCTCAGGGAGCTGAAGAAAGTTATGAGGCTGAGCAGATATGAGAAATAAGAGACAAAGAGGTATCAGTCAGTACTTTCCTACACTTTTAAATGCTGCGTCTCAGATAGCCAGTCAGTAGCTTTTATGTCCTAGAAATAATTCTAGCAATTTAATATCTCTTCCCCTTCATGAAGAACACATAACTTAATATACCAGAAATAACAGTCTACATGTCTCGTGTCAACCCATGAGGAATTGTTTAAGAACAGCTGAAGAAAGACTGATGAGAATAAATGGATGAATAAGTAGGAAGGAAGAGGAAGGCTAAGACATATCCGGAAATTTTCCTATCAATAAAATCTATTAGTCTCTAGAACAATGCCCCCGGGAGCCAATGAGAGCCCAATCTTCTGAGTCATTCCAAAGTGGAGTGGACGTGGCTGTTGGAATTATTCCATGGGGGAAGCCCTGGCTCTGCATCGGAAATGGCCAGTGTGACCTAATGGGCGGCTGTCATGGTCAGTGTTTTCCTTGTTTAACATGTCCAGCTCGTCCTCTGGATTTAACAGGAAACAAGCAGGGGAGCTGGCCCATCAGGAGCTGCTGCAAGTAGTTGGACGCGTATTTTGCTGAAGTCGCCTCTAACAGCAGGGGTAGGGTTGTAGTCACGAGGTCATCAGACAATTCCCAAGGAGCAAAAGGACACCCTGGTATCAGAGAAAAGTACCTACTCATGGAATACTGTGTACAATCCCTGGGGCATGGCTGTCTGGCACGATCTCAAAGTGCCACAGTGCGGAGCTGCCCCTTTCACTCCAGGTTCTATCAGCTCCCTCTCCGTGACCTTCACACTCTGGGACCCGCTCATTAGTTCATCAACCCTCTTTGCCCTCCCTTTATGGTTTCCACTCTCACTTTCCCTCATTGCCTTGTTTCCATAGAGGAGGACGGGTGCCCCTTTCCTTACTTAGCCAGTCAAAAACTAAAACCTTTTAATTTATTTTGAATTTTCTTGTTTTTATGGCAAGGTACATCTTGGTCTAGTTGTTAAATTTATATCACGATGTGCCTGGGTTTCAGTGCTCTCAACTGTAAAAATGGTGACAATAAAACCATCTCTATTTACATATCCCGGGTTGTCATAAAAAAACAAGAGACTGGATGTAAAATACCCTTGAAATCCTAAGCACTGCAGAAATATAAGGTGGTATTGTTTCTTGGCTCTTGTCTATTTCGATGTTGCCCATCTCAGGGTAAAAAGGTTTGGGGATTTATCTTTTTAATATTACCTTGTATCCTTGTATTATGTGCCCCCCCCCCAATAATCCAATAATTGGATATAAGAGTTGTGAAAACAGTAGGCACTCTAAACCCACTAGCTGGGGTGGCACCCATAGCTAAGTGGGTAGGGCACTGGCCACATATACCAAGGCTGGTGGGTTCAAAGCCAGCCTGGGCCAGCTAAAAAACAACAATGACAACTGCAACAAAAAAACAGCCAGGCGTTGTGGTGGGCGCCTGTAGTCTCACCTACTTGGGAGGCTGAGGCAAGAGAATCGTTTAAGCCCAAAAGCTTGAAGTTGCTGTGAGCTGTGATGTCACAGCACTCTACTCAGGGTGATACAGTGAGACTGCCTCAAAAACAAACAAACAAACAAAAAAACAAAACACTAGCTGAAAATAATTTTAAATTATATTTCAGGTTAGGGAAGGAGGAGGAAGGAGAGTCTCTTTGGAAATCACTAGTAATAATCTGATGGCTTTTTGGCTGATCAGTTACGTCCAGTATGAAATAATAACTGAGGAAAGAAGAAAAAATAAGATTACTGAACACTGTATACGATGTAATCCTCACATTACCCCAAATCACAGATGAGAAAAGGCAAGGCCCAAGGTCACAGAGTAAAGGATGGAGCTTGGATACTAACTAACTCAGACCAGCCAGATGGTAACTCTGCTGCGCCATGTGGCAATCTGACTTTGCCTCAAGTTAACTTTGTTTTATCCTATAAATACAAGCCATTGATCTCATGGGGCTCTGTGTAGATGATTCAACACCACCTAGACAGGCAGGATGAAGTCAACACTCCAAACGCCCCTGCAGTTGCCACTTTAGTAATGTTACAAATCACACAACAGAAATAGGCGCATATGTTAGGTCTCAGCACATGCTTTGTCCCTGAGGTTCCCTGCCACTGACTACCCAAGCACCTCCCCACCCCAATAAGGCACTACTGTCAAGTTAGGAAAATCGACGAGTCAACCTCCAAGTCCCAAGTGCTTCAGCTAGTATTAATGTTGAAGGCTGGAGCTGTTAAGAGCATATCAGAAGCTGTTTTTGACAAACAAAAATGTACGAACTTACCATTAACAACATTACCTCTACCAAAGACCCTTAAAGAAAAGGATTCCCGCACACTGCTAAGAGTCACACAAGTGCTGCTACAGGCACGGAGCAGGAAAAAGCCACAAGCCAGGAGGCTTTTAAAGAAAGCATAGGCTTTTAATAAATCCTGACCATATTTTTCCACTAATGTTACTGTTATTTCCTAGCTATCTAGACAATAGCAACCCTCCCATAGGATATTCAGAGTATCAGAAATTTATACTAAGTGATATTATTGTAACTACAGCAAATTAGACTGTACAAAGGCATGCTGTGTAACTCAAACACTGGATTTAGTTGGGTTAGAAGGTCAACTCTATGGAGTTTGTCGGCAGAAGGAATCAAGGTTTCCAAAAATGTCTGCCTCTCAGAACAACCTACATCCAACTGTTAAATTGGTTAAATGGTAGGCAATTATGTGACCTGCCAGAATTGATAATTTGTTTCAGGGTTGATCATTAGCTTTTCAAGTATGTAAATTAGACAAAATACACATCCTATGAATATCATATTATTCTGATATGAAGGGTCAAGAGACAAACACGGCTGTGGTATATAAAAGCAGCAGAAATTCCTTCCTACATGCTCTCTGGTCTCCTCTTTCTCTGCCCAATTTAGTGCATTTTATGTACTAGTAGAAGGATTCACCAGTGATTAAATAGTTAGGTTTTTTTTTTTTATTTACTTTTTTATTATTTTTGGGGGACAGTCTCACTTTGTCACCCTGGGTAGAATGCTGTGGAGTCAGCCTAGCTTACTGCAACCTCAAATTCTTGGGCTCATGCCATCTTCCTGCCACAGCTCCCAAGTAGCTGGGACTACAGGTACTCACCCTAGCACCTGGCTTTTTTTTTTTTTTATTAGTAGAGATGGGGTCTCACTCTTCCTGAGGCTGGTCATGAACTCCTAAACTCAAGCGATCCATCTGCCTCACCCTCCCAGAACGCTAGGATTACAGGTGTGAGGCAACATTCCCGGCTTTGTTTTTTTTAGGCTAGATTCTCTGTGTGACTACTTATGGACCCCAAACTGCTAACTTCTAAATTTGTAGAAGAGGAGAAGAGAATTTGTAGAAGAGAAGCCACCTTCCTCTTCGCTGGCTCTGAATATTGGTCTGGAAGGGTGAGGCAATGACTTAGAGGACACAATCAGTAGAGAACTAAAGTTCAGAGTAAGTAAGAAAAGGTATAATTTTAGTAGAAGCTTTTTCTCTGCAAGTAAACGGGTTGACTACAAGAAGGATAAGGGTTCTTCCGACTATGACCTGGACAGAAGTTATGATCTAACCAGCCCATTACAGTAGTTCTTGATAATGACTAGTTGACTATAAAGCTTTGTCACATACATCGGTCCATGACATCCTCAACCACTGCCCCATGATGTCAAGCTCACTATTCTTCTGATGCCCCCTGGGAGGGCTGGCACACCCACCTCTTTGGCACGATTGACACAGTGCATGTACTGGCTGGCCAGAGCGGAGCACTTGAGGGTCTGGTGGGTGTTCTGCCGGTAACACTGAAGAATTTTGGTCTGCAGATCAGCACAGATTGGGTGAGTCTCATACCGCCTGAAAACAAACACAGGCCCACTGAGATGAATGGTCTTCATTTGGAATAAAAGTCAAGGTTAAAGAACATAACGAAATGTGAAGTAAGATGTACAAGTTGTGAAATTAGAAAAAAGTTTATGAGAAATAATTTTCCTTAAACTTTAAAGAAAGATATCCAAATTGTTCCCATGATAAAAGCGTACACCCGGTCAATAAATTCTACACAGTTATTTCCATTAATTGAAACTGCCAGGAGTTACTCTGGACAACATAACCTTCCCTCCCAAAGACAAACCATATGAATGGTGTTGGCCAAGCCAGAAACCTACCAGCCCTAATTCCTCTCTTCCATTCCCACATCCAACCGGTCACAAAGTCTGAGATCCCTGCAGTCTGGGACTCACTGTCACTAAATTAGTTCTGTGTATAAGTGTATATCCTGGATTCAACCAGTGACCTCCCAGCTCTCTCTGTACCTAAGCTTTCCGCCTCTACTCCTGCTTCCATATTCCTTCCAGAGGGTTCTTTCTAATGGATAAAACCGGGAATAGTATCTTTCCCTACCACTTTCTGCATCAAACACAAGGTCAACAGATGGGGTTCCTGTCTACTCTGCAGACTTCACCCACGCCCCGCGCCCACACTGCTGCAGCCTGGATAGACCACGTACCAGGCTAGGTTCTTCCTCGGCTCTGCACTCAAATTCCCATCCGCTCCTATATATCTGGAAAATACCTACTCATCTTTCCACACTTCTGTATGTGGCTTTCTTTAGGTCTCCTCTCCCTGGTGAGTCCAATCCTTCCCCTTATGGGACCCCACGGATGCTCCATTAACTGTTTGCAGCATGTAGGCAACACTCACCACACTAAGTCTGATTTAGTACCTATAAATAAATATAGTTCACTAGCTTATATTTATTAGAATGCAAATTCCTTATTTTCTCTGTGATCTCAGCTACTAGGTATGAATACTCCTAGAGAAGCCACGTAATACACTTATTGAATGAATACAAATGAGTAAAATTCCCTGGGTTAAAATTTTGCTAATACTTACCAATCTCGGATTTTAATTAGATTGCTTCTCAGTGAATATGCTAGACCAAATGTAAATGTTTCCAAAAAGCTTATACGCATAAAAATAATAAAATAAATCCAATAAATTATACAAATGGAAATAAAATGCCCTTGTTAATATGGCTGGGAAACTTGGAATATAAAGACTAAACATTCAGCGAAACACATATTACCATTTTCAATCTAAGAATTCATATATTTTTTCAAATTAGTTTTGTTTCATATAAAAAGCTCCTAGTCTCTATCAGTTCTATTTTTGAAATTTACATTTGTTATTTCCATAGTAATCCTGAAATAATATTATTTTACATGTAATGGATTAAAAAAAAAAACCCTCTAGAGAACATAGAGGGAATATTTCTCATCAATAAGGAAACTCTTGGGTGATGATCTGTCTCCTCATTACTTTTATCCAGTACACTAAGTTAATATATATTTTGCTAGAATAGAAATGCAAACCATGTTACCAGTCCCCGAGAGGATTTACTTCCTACTACCCTAAGAAGACAGAAGACAAACGGAGAAAAAAAAATACCAAAAGTTTTATATGCCATCACTTTTGCTTTTTCATTCATTACCTTATTGCTTTGTCAAATACCTAAGAATAGAAATTAAATCTAATCTCAGACATTCCCACACTTTTTACGATTTCAAACTTCAGACATCTGAGAATTTTTCTGGACCCAGACTTCTCTACTCCTCTGCCATGAACACCAAAGATTTCTCTAATCCTCCACCATGAACACCACAGACTTCTCTAATCCTCCACCATGAACACCACAGACTTCTCTAGTCCTCTACCATGAACACCACAGACTTCTCTAGTCCCCTACCATGAACACCACAGACTTCTCTAGTCCCCTACCATGAACACCACAGACTTCTCTAGTCCCCTACCACGAACACCACAGACTTCTCTAGTCCTCCACCACGAACACCACAGACTTCTCTAATCCTCTACCAAGAACACCACAGATTTCTCTAATCCTCTACCAAGAACACCACAGACTTCTCTAATCCTCTACCATGAACACCACAGACTTCTCTAATCCTCTACCATGAACACCACAGACTTCTCTAGTCCCCTACCATGAACACCACAGACTTCTCTAATCCTCCACCATGAACACCACAGACTTCTCTAATCCTCCACCATGAACACCACAGACTTCTCTAGTCCTCTACCATGAACACCACAGACTTCTCTAGTCCGCTACCATGAAAAACCCACACTTCTCTAGTCCGCTCACCTGAACCGCACAGCCTTCTCTTGTGCGCTCGGCTGGGGGCCACTGGGGGGGCG
>CAUYQV010118459.1:0-19437 GCA_963574575.1 Galagoides demidoff
TCTCTAAATGTAGAATATAAATGTCTTAACACAATAACTAAGAAAAAGACATGAAGGCTATGTTAACCAGTTGGATGAAAGTACTTCAAATTGTATACAGAAACAGTACACTGTACTCCATGATAGTATTAATGTACACTGCTATGATTTAATAATAAATAAAATAATGGATAAAAATTTAAAAAAGAAAATGACACAAAGGCTATTTTAACCACTTTGATGAAAATATTTCAAATTGTATATGAAAACACCACTATTACACCCCATGATTGCATTAATGTACACAGCTATCATTTAATAAAAAAAAAAGAAAGAAAGAAAAGAAAATACCAGGAATATACCTAACAAAAAAGATGAAGGATCTCTACAAAGAGAATTAAGAAACCGTAAGAAAAAAATAGCAAAAGACATTAACAGATGGAAAAACATACCATGCTCTTGACTGGGAAGAATCAAAATTGTTAAAATGTCTGTTCTACACAAAGCAATCTATAAATTCAATACAATTCTCATTCAAATACCAAGATCATTACTTTGAAGAACTGGTATAAAATTGTTCTTCCTTTTTTATGGAACTAGAAAAAAACTTGTGTATCCAAGGCAATTCTTAGTAGTAAAAAACACCATTTTCCTTATTTTAGATTTTCTATAACAACTTCATATAGTCCAAAAATGCAAAAGAATAATGAAAGAAAATTGAATCAGAAATTATTTGAGAGCAAATTAGAACCTAATCAAAAATTCTAATATGACATTTTTATCTGAGATCTCTTTTTATTATCTTTTTTTTTTTCTTCAGGAAAAGCATTGTACAAGTGAATGGAAGATTTATGCCAGTCTATGTGCATCAGTATGTAATCATTATAAATGTGGACAAGGTGCAGTATTTATGCTGTTTATTGGTATAGCCTCAGCATTTAGAATGGTGTTGGTTATTTAGAAAATTATCATTAAATAAAAGTTAAATATGTGAATAAATGAATGATTAAACTATCCTTGTTTTTTTCATATTTATGTTTAACTATAGTTAATTCTATCCATAGACTCATTTACACCATGGTTTGTACATGAACCTAGATAGTATATGGCAGTGCATTAGAAGTTTTATGTTTACTAATGTGTAGGCTCTAGAGTTCATTTTGTAACCTTGTCTAGATACTCATGTTTTGTTTTTAAGTTCCCCTGAGCCATCTAAGCAATAGATTTCCACTGAAAACTTCATTGCATATGTCAGGCCTATCTTAGTAGGTAGGTACTTTCTAGGATCAGATATCTGTCTTATTGAATTAAGTTTTGTCTAAACCTTTTTCTTTCCACAGAGCCTATACTCTGATACTGTGTTCTAGCAACTGCTTGGCTTGTTACCTTGCTAGAGAAATCAACTACCAACTTCATTCATTGTGTAAAACATATTAGACAACATGCCATGATCTAAATTCCATAATACATTTAAAATTCCCTCTAAATTGCACATTCTTTGAAAGCAATGATTTTTCTTTGTTGAATTCATTTACTGAATAATATGCCAGGGCAATCAATAATATGTATTCAACAAACACTTGTTAATGGATTAAAAAGTGGTTGTTCTAGGCTTGATGCCTTTAGCTCAGCAGCACCAGCCATATATACCAGAGCTGGTGGGTTTGAATCCAGCTTTGGCCTGCCAAACAACAATAACTACAACCAAAAAATAGCTAGGCATTGTGGTAGGCACCTGTAGTCCCAGCTACTTGAGAAGCTAAGGCAAGAGAATTGCTTAAGCCCAAGAGTTTGAGGTTGCTGTGAGCTGTTACACCATGGCCCTCTACCTGGGATGACAGCTTGAGACTCTATCTTAAAAAAAAAGGGGTTGTTCTAGCAATCTTCCTCTGATACGCAATATGATAGAACTTTAACTTTGTCAGTTCAGTAATTTAAAATAAATAAGATAAATTTGAAATTAGCATTCTATTTTATTTTTTTATTGACATGTAATAGATACACATATTTTTAGGGCACCTGTAATAATTTTACATATCCATACAATTCGTAAGGAGCAAAATAGTGTAACCAGAATATGTATCACCTTAAAGATCTGTCTTTTCTTTATTCTAGCAGTAGTTAAATTATTGTTTTCTAGTTATTTGAAACTAGCATTTCTATAATAATTTTTTTTTAAAAACATCTAATTTTATTTATGCTATTTTCACTGTACATGTTATTATTTTCTCAGCTTTTGCTTGCATTTCCTATTGCTTCCCTTTCATTACCCCAGCAGTTCACAATGGGTTCACACTGGCAATGTCTGAAGACGTTTCTGATTGTCACAATTGGGGGAGGAGGTGCTGTTGGCATCTAGTAGGTAGAAGATAGAGGTGTTGATAAGCATCCTACAACACACAGGACACCCTCCCTCCCATTAAAGGACAATCCAGCCTAAAACATCCATAGTGTCCAGATTAAATGTGGTTAAATTAACCAAATCTAATTGGAAGCCAAAGTGAAAAGCGGCTGAGGAATAAAGACCATTATCATCAGCCTCCTGGGACACAGAATACAGGGTGCCCCAAAAGTTTCCATCCGTAGAAAACATGCATAGAGAAGATGGGAAATTATAGTGAAATATGCCTTTATTTACAATAGAATCTCCTTAGTTGAATACTTTCCTACATTGACCACCTCTTTAAGTTGACCTGATTTTCATAGACCATACCCTGGGCTTAGTTCCTTTTGTTGACTAACTTCATATTTTGATCAGTTTGTTATAGTCCTTTGGGTGATCAACTTACAAAGTTTTAGTATATTCAACAGATGGCCAACATATAGAGAATTTTTTGTAATGTTTTGTAAAATTTTGCAATGAATATTTTCATAAATAGAGGTACCTTTCACAGGGTGAAATGATTGTGTAAGTGGGGCCTCTTCCCTGCTCCAACTTTGCCCCTTGGATATTCTGAGAGAAACTGGAAGTTCTAGGTTTTCTGCTTTCTGTCTTGGACATAGGTCTAGACCTTGGTGGCCACAGGGCAATGTGAGACTTAGGGGGCAAATGAAAAGACATCAAAAGGATGACTGTGTTATGGCTTTGTTACTAGAATTTCTTTAGTGAGTTCTTGGTCTCAGGGATTTGAAAATTAAGCTCATGGGCTACAGATCAGTGATAAAAGGAGGTTTTGTTAAGGATTAGGGTGTGTGCTCCCTAGTCAGAGTGGAGCCATCCAAAAATGTTTGGGGCTGCTTTGTTCATGATCTTGCTAGGTCTCAGAGGGTGTGGACTGTAGCATGTTTGCACCTAGAGATGGGAGTCTGATTTCTGAGCTCATCTAAGCCTGAAAAATGGGGGTTCCCAGTCTAGCTCTGAGTGGGAAAATCCTATATCAATGTTACATTCATAAAATGTCTCTCGTAAAATGTAATGATTTGGTTGTCTAAATTATTTAGGAAACTGAATCTTTGTCAAAGAATTAGATTTTTGTCTTTTAAACCTTCTAATTATCAGTTTAGCCAAGTGAATAAATAACCTCATAGTACACTATGATCCTGTTTTATAAAAAGTTGTTGTTTGAGAGTAAGAGAAAATGGCTTGGCGCCTGTGGCTCAATCGGCTAAGGCGCCAGCCACGTACACCTAAGGTGGCGGGTTCGAATCCCCAGCCCGGGCCCGCCAAACAACAATGCTGGCTGCAACCAAAAAATGGCCGGGTGTTGTGGCGGGCTCCTGTGGTCCCAGCTACTTGGGAGGTGGAGGCAGGAGATTCTCTTGAGCCCAGGAGTTGGAGGTTGCTATGAGCTGTGATGCCATGGCACTCTATCCAGGGGGACAGCTTGAGGCTCCGTCTCAAAAAAAAAAGAGAGTAAGAGAAAATATAGAGAAAGGAAGATGGCACTCTGTAAGGAAAGGATCTTGTGTGATAAATTTTGTCCTGAAACAGAATGGTTATTTAAAAAAATGATAGGACAATCCAAAAGGTTTAAAATGTTTGTAGATTGTCTGTCCAGTTAATTGAAGCTCATAAAAGGGAATTTGTGAAGGAATTGACATATGAACCAGTTGACTATGTATTTCCTTTAGAAATTTTTGGCCTGTACTTTTGCTTAAACAAATGTTTTAAGCCTTTGATATTTGACAAATCTTCCAAAATTAAAACTCTAAATTTGGTCTTTTTGATATGTCAAGACCATTGAAAGTCAGAAAAAGACATATTAGGCTTACTTAGTATGTTAAAAATGTATAGGAAACATTATCAAATATGAAATGGTGATTATTTTTCTGTGGATTATGTTTATATGTATGTTCCAGTATTATAAAATATTGGTTTGTCTGAGTGTATATTGTCAGTAATAATTTTAATTCATATCAAAAAGTGTTGTTTTTTTTTTTAACTGGCTTAGTTCAAAGTTTGTCCTTCAGAAGAAATATTAGGAGAGGCAGATAAGTTCTCTCAAATTCAAATTTCTGATGTCTTTGGAAATTAAATACCTTTGGGCTAAAAGCAAATTTCTAGAACTTTAATTAGAAAGCTAATATGTCCATGAGTATTGCTAAACTAACTTCAAACAGAACAGAAATCAGTTACATGAAACTGGGCTGGTTTGTTGTGGCTTTTTGTTTGAAACATTTCTGATTCTTTGTGTTCTGTTTCCCAGAAGTCAAGAAAGCCATTTTCTGTCTTTTGAGCTATTTGCAGCTTTTCAGCAATGTATGCTCTTATAGACAGAATTTGAAATATTTATTTTTTCTCTCTCCTTGATTTCTCAGTAATTTGAAGGCCATTTTTAAGTATTCTTAATTTCTGACAATACAATTATTTGTGTAAGTTCAACATGAATCTATTTAGTTCTATACGACATGATGAAGGAAGACACTGGTTATTTTACCAAGGCATTAACTGGAATAACATTTTCAGAAGTGTCCAGACTGCATTACGGAATTAAGGTTGACTTTATAAGGTCAATTAAAAAGCCCTTTGAAAAAACTGACCAGATAATAATCAAAAGCATTTTCTGACCTGTGATAAGTAACAAATGTCACATTCCAACAGGTCTGCAAATCAGAATGTGCTTGGGGGACCTCAAGAGAAGAGGAATTTACCCAATGCATACAGGTATCTAATGGCACAGATGAAACCTGGGCTTGTAGAAGTCTTTTAAGTCTAACCTCAGATTCCTTATAAAAGGTTCCAGCAAAGCCAATTTTAAAGGGAAGAAAAGCCTAGATAGATGTCTGATAATTATTCTTACTGCACTTTATGTAAATAATCAGACCCAGTATACTGAAGGCATAGTTTATTTTGGCAACTAAGTTAGTTCTGCTATAATTCGTCTTTAGTAAAGAGATAGAAATAGTTCAAAAGAAAAAATACCTGTGGCCCACCTTTATTAGATTCCAGCCTTGTCTGCAATGTCAGGTCATAAAATGAAACATAGCTGTTTTACTAAACTGATCTAATAAATGGAATTAAGAAACTTTCCAAAAAGTATAGAATTATATATGGTAGTTATATTTGCTCTGAAGCCTTAAGGCTCAAAAAAGGTCACCTGTTGGCTACACTAAAAAAAAAAAAAAAATAGTGCAGTATTAAACCTTATCTGCTGGGTCTATATAGATATCTCAGAGTGTCTATATCAGAGACATCTCAGAGTATACAGACTGTGAAATTTCCCAGTAAATGGTGCAACTGTAACAGAGCCTCATATGTGGCCCCACACCCAACTAATATTCAGGAATATTCACTCAAATTGTGCAGAATTTTGGAACAGTTCTATAAGGACTCTTAAGACTACATATTATCTTAAGAACTATGTGAAGTCTGCAAGTAGGAAAACTAATGTTCTCATTGTGTAAACTCTAACCTCAAAATCTACAACTTGTAAATGTTTGTAGATAACTGCTAAATGGTTTCATTCTCTTACACTGAACTCAACCTTGACTTCGTTCCTGTCAGTGTAAGGGAGCCAGAAAGCTATAAACGTATGTGAGGTGGCTGAGTCATGCAGAAGCCAAATGAAAGGCCTGAGAATTTCTGTGAAAGACTGGGTGAAATATACAGACTGCCAAACCATTATATGAAGTTACTAAGAGGGAAGAGACTCAATTGAACAGACAGAAGCCCTTGAAGAATAACAAAGATCTCCATTTGGGTAATTAACCATTTTCTGTTTAGTCTTTTGTGTCTGTACATCCTTTCCCTCTGCAGGATCAAGGGCAGTGGTTCTCAACCTGTGGGTCATGATCCACAGGAACTGAATTAAAGAGCTGCAGCGTTAGAAAGGTTGAGAACCACTGGTCAAGGGGATCAAGTCTAGATCGAAAATCAGAACTCGGTCCCCCTCAATCCAAGGTAGAAAGGACTTTACATCATCATCCACATGCACAGCAGTGAAGGTGAAAGGATCCTCACCTGGATTCTTCACAGCTAGCTTAAGAGAGCTTCACTGCCCCATGGGAAGCAAAGGTAACTTTAAGAGGGCCAACATGCCCTGCTCCAGCCACATACTGGGAGCGGACTATTTGATGCATGGCTGAAGCCTAAGGAAACTCCTTGTGGGTCTTTTCTTAACTGGACTTTGGACTTTGGGAAAAGGGGAGGAGGGATGTAATCTGTGTACCTTATTAACTGTTAATAACAGTACATTATTAACAAAATTTAATACTATGTTGCCATTAAAGTGGTTAACATGATGACGTGCTTCCAAGAATTTATGCTACGGACCCATACAACTGAGATAGGACTAAAGGTGACCCCTTTATAACTTCCATGAATGTGAAGGCACCCAGAGGGGAGCTTGTGCTCATAATCAGATGCAGTACTCTATGTGTGACACAGGGAAAAGTTAAAATTCATATGGATATTAGCCCACCACCATGGTACAAGTAAGGCCCGGGTAGAGAACCCTAGAGGAGTCACAGTCCCTGAAATCTGAGTACTGGGCCATATCAGGGAAAAGGGAAAGCCCAGCCAGATGATTCTGAAGTTTACTGCCTGTAGCACCATGGGAGGGTGCTAAAACAGGAGGAACTGGGAAAGAAACTACAGGACAGATCAGAAATATTTCTGCACCATCCAGGTGTTGTGGTGGGTGCCTGTAGTCCCAGCTACTCAGGAGGCTGAGGCAAAAGAATCACCTACACCCAGTAGTTGGAGGTTTCTGTGAGCTGTGATGTCACAGCACTCTACCAAGGGCGATAAGGTAAGACTCTGTCTCTTAAAAAAAAAGAAAAATTCTGTAGCTTAGATTTTGTACAAAAGTAATGTAAAGTTGAATGTGAAAAGTGATTCATACCAGCTCCTACAGAAGCAAACTGATACTGAGACCCCAAATTAAAATACAGATATAGTCTCAAAAGAGGGGAGTGAGACGGAATACCCAAGAAAGGTGAGATCCAGGAGAACAGGTCTTCTCAAGGAGAGCACAAGGATACACCTGCAGGTCCTCTCCATGGTAACTGAGCTCTTGAGAATTTGTAGACTTAACTTCTTGGAACTTGGAAATTTTCACTTCTGTGAAATCCCGTAGTTCTGTGGGGGCTGGAACAGCATCTCCCATTTGATTCAAACTGACCAATGAGAAAGGTACCCATTGGTTGAACCTTTTTGACCAGTGATAAAAAGGCAAAAACCTAGCCAGTGAGGGAGTATGGCCATTTCGAATTCTTCTATGCCATAAGCTCTGCCAGCTGAAATAAAACCCTTCTTATTATAAATAAATAAATAAATAGATAAATAAATAATAAAAAAAAAGGTACTTTGAACTATAATTTTTCCATTTTCCCTCTGTATGGAGACATTACAGGTGACTTTTGGGACACCCCAGGCATAGAGAAATGTCAAGTAAAGAATAGCAAGCATATATAGTCATTTTTTCTATGTATTTGCTTTCAAAATGATCAGTTAACTTAATTACAACTTCATAAAAATAAGATACATCTAAAAAATCTTTGTTATGAAAGTAATATGCCTTTTGATCTAATATTTTATAAGTTAACATGCTAATGTGAAAAGAGGGGGATTAATTTTGAAAAGCTTCAACCTATGATCAGTGCAAAGTAGGAGAAAAACACCATGAAACACACTCATTTCCCTACTATATGGGTCAGTAGCTCATGGAATTGTTTTGATGTAGAAAGTATGATTAATATATTTAACTACCAAATTCAATTTTACATTAAGAATAATTATACACTTGATATTTTTCTTTAAATGAAATACTTGGTTAAATAGAAAGAGAAAAACATACAGGAAGAGGAGAGGAAGTCAGATTTCCAACCAAATGAGAGTGGCTTTTAGTAGTACTGGATGAAGGACTTTACTCTCTTGTCTTTACTGCTAGTAGGGTCCCCAAATCCTTTCCTACTTATCACTTAAAAATAATATGATGATCTCTTGTTATGAAGTTTTAGTTTTTCTAGGTTTTGTTCAAAATGAAATGACATACTATCAACTGCTCTCATTGTTTACAACAACCACTTGGAAATCATCTGAATATCTAGCCCCATAGAATATCAACCAAGAACTTCCCTTTATCTGTAAATATT
The DNA here is from genome assembly GCA_963574575.1 of Galagoides demidoff. NCBI lineage: Eukaryota > Metazoa > Chordata > Mammalia > Primates > Galagidae > Galagoides > Galagoides demidoff. The sequence goes on from CAUYQV010118459.1 coordinate 8,515, forward strand.
AAAATTCTGTAGATAAGTCATTATATTACTAGAGCATCATCAGAATGAGAGTTCTAACTAATGTATATAGAATACCACAACTTCCAAGTTTGCATTTTAAAATTTAGGAAAGGAGCCCAGTTTTCCACTGGAAGGCAGCGTACACGGAAAAGAAGCTACATGCAGGAAAATAATTTAAGGAGGTTTATTCCGAGCCAAATTTGAAGACCATAGCCCATAGCCAGAATCAAGAAGCCTTGAGGAAGTGGACTCACAGTGGTGGGGTTACACTTTGGTTTTATACATTTTAGGGAGACAGGAATTACAGGTGAGGTCTTAATCAATACTTGTAAAACAAACATTGTTTAGGCCCCAAGAGGTGAAAAGGAATGCTTAGGTTAAAGAGTCTGTTAATTAGAGACAAAGTTCCTAACAGATCCAAGTGGCTTGTTATGTGTATTGAGGACCTGCAGGTAGTTCTTGCATAGCCCTGGGCCTGTAAGTGAGTCTCTAAGAGGGGGATGGGGCATGATGAGACACAATTGATCTTCTTTCTCATGGCCAGAAACTCAGTTTTAGGGATACTTTGGCCAAGAGGGGGTCCAGTCAGCCACTTAAGGGGAGGGGTGCCTTAAGATTTTACTTTAGTACACAGTGGTTACAGGAAAATACAACTTTTGCAACAAAAAGGCTATTGTGTAACTTAAAAAGGAGTTCTAGTAGCCTAAGCCCATCACCTTTATAACATAGAGCTCAGACTTCTTTACAGCCAGCATTTCTTTCACATATATCTCATTTTCAGAAGGCAGGTTGTGTTCAATGGTGCCTTTACCTCAGCTGCTCTGATAACTGAAACAGGTGGTACTGAGCTCAGCAATTCAGTCATTACAGCCTTGAAACGATCTATTCTACACCCTCAAAGCAAAGCCTTCCATCTCCTCAATTGTGGTTCCCCATGTGTGAATGCAGACTCTATGAATGACTAGGGACTCCCTAATTTAGGAGCAAAAGAATAACCATTATGCCATTCAGATCCTTATCATTATGTTGCATTTCCTGTGCTTACTTTGCAGTCGGGAAGACACCTTCACTTATAACAGCTCGTCAAAATAGAACCTTGAAAGGTATCAATTGCAAAACCTACACGTTTGGTTGTGTGTGTGGAGATTTTTAGAAGTTTATTAGAAATTCTTAGCCTTTTGCAATTTATATACATATAGACGTGTACACACATACGCAATGTATTTTCTATGTTACGATATGTTTTAACATTTACAATCATCAGTTAGACATAACACGTCTTCAATAGCTACATGTTACACCGGCAGCTCACCTTTCCTCTGTCCTCATAGTCCAGATTAAACAATTTTGCTTGTGTACCAAATAAAAGAATTTTGAAATATTCATTCATTTTAAATTTGATATAAAAAGTTAAACAGTAATGTAGAATATGTTTTCCTGTACATTGCATCTTGCAAACTTTAGTGTTTTAATGGTATGCTGCTGTATCTTCAGAGTAACACATTAAACTCATTCAATTTGTAAAAATGTCTAACCTAGAATCCAGTTGGCAAAGTCAGTTGTCAAATCAAGGAGCCAAATAAATTTTGCTTTGTATCAGATAGACCAATATTTATTTTTAATTCAAATTGGCACATATATTATTTTAATTCAAATACACATATACAAATGAAAACCTTCTCAGTTTTGAATCCTGAACTAGGTAGTTAAGAAGCAAAATGAAACAGAAAAAGAGGCACTGGCAGGCAACCTTGCCCAGCATGGATATTATAGGGAGACTCTAGGCAGCTCTCTGAGCCTTGCTGTCCCTGAGAAACACACCTTTTCAGCTGGGACTGAAAAGATTCTCCGTAGGTAGAGTATGCTTTTACAGTATGATGGGGGGCAACTGAGGAAAGAGAGTTAGCAGACTAAATACACTTAAGTAGAAAGAACGATATTAGGGAAAAATCATGTGGAAGTTAAGGATTCAATTATCAAATCCCTTGAGACAGTGGAGTCCACTATACTCACTGAAAACTTGACACACTTGTGGATCGATGGGCACTTGGGGTTCTTCCATGACCTGACAATTATGAATTGGGCTGCAATAAACATTCTGATACAAATATCTTTCTTGTAATGTGATTTTTGATCTTCTGGGTATATACCTAATAAAAGAATTGTATCTATCTTACAAGGGTATAAGTGAATTGTTCTAAAACTAGAGTATAAATGTCTTAACACAAAAACTAAGTAAATGACATAAAGGCTATGTTAACCAGTTTGATGAAAATATTTCAAATTGTATATGAAAACACAACACTGTACCCCATGTTTGCATTAATGTACACAGCTATCATTTAATAAAAAAAAGAAAAAGAAAACTTTTCACACATCCCAGGAGGTTTCGTACTCAAATTTGAAGACCACTCTGGTAGATAAGCAGTAGGTTTTTTTTTTTTATTCAGAAACTATATTTATACTTATAAAACATACATTTCCTAATCTTGATCAATTTTGATCATATTCCCTCAACATATACTTACTTGGCAGACATTTCTCAGTAGTTTGGGTTGTATTAACATGATGAATTGTATTACTATCTCCCATTATCCACTCCTACTCTAGGGGTAAATGGTCCTGCTCTGACTTGCTGTGTGTCTCTGTGGGTGGAATGCAAATCTGCATTCCATGTGATTTATTTTGTCAAAGAACAGTGAGTAATCCTGCTGTGTGCCTGGTCCACATAGCATTTAGAAGCTTTAAATGCTTTACTAAATATACTGGCCATTCCCCCTATTTTTACCAAAAAAGACTTCCCTGAGAATGGCTGCTCCTTCCCTGTATCTCCTCACCTGACCTGAGAAAATGCATACAGCCTGGCAGGACCAGCAGCTTCCCACAGAGCCGTAGATGGCCCACTGCCCTCCTGGAAGCTGAGTAAGAAATAAATATCTGTTGGTTAGATCCCTGTGAGACTGGTAAGTTATGCAGCAGCTATAGCATCAACACTTCCAAATAGGGCCAGTGGGCAAAATGCACCAAATTTCTACCCACAGGGAGATTACATTCTACATAGATTTAGTATCTTTAAGAAAATAATATTTCAGTATTATGTAAGAATCAACAAGGAAAATTAAAGGCTCCATTCCTATTCTCTCAAGTGCATATTTTTTAAAAAATTGTCCTTTTGATTAGTCTGTGTCAATATTCCAGGAAACAAAACTAATACATACCTAAAATCAACAAAACCTACACTTTTGGGTTTTTTTTTTTTTTTTTTGAGAGGGGAGACTGACTGTGATTCTTCTTGAAACAACAAATGCAAACAAAAAAATACTCTCATTCAATAAATTATTTCACTTTTCAGTAAAGAAAATAATCTATGTGAAGAAAGAAAAAAGCTTGTACTTGGCACAAATACTTCACATAAACCTACGTTGTAAGTTAAGTCATAAAGCTAAAAGAAACTTTTAAAATGTCCCATGCAATATCTTTTCCTAGAGTACAGGATTGTTTCTAAGGTACTTTAGAGTTTTTCTTTTTCCCATGAGTATTTACATCACCTGTGTGCTGAAGTCCCTTCATTTAACTCACACCCATTGGGAGCTTTTACACACTGCTCCCTTTGCCCTAGGGCCTTTCTCCTGAAATCATCACAACTATCAATAGATTTTAAGGGTTTCATATAGTTCTCTTTTTAGTACATATTTCCTTTTTTTTTAATATTTGTGCAAAGTTAATGCCTATCCCCATACCAGAAATTTTAGCAATAATTCATTCAAAATGAAGGCTACTATGTGTCTGATACTGACATGGCATTGATGATACAGAGAAAAATGAAAAAATGAAAGGCAAGAAGATCCCTGGTCCTAATACTGCTTATATTCTAGAAATTAAGGGAGATGACAAATAAATAAATGAAATGAAGAAATTTTTAAAATTATACAAATTTCACACACAGAAATTTTAAAGGGTTGGTTGTAAGGTGATAATCGAGGAAGCGCCAGAAAGAGATGAGGCAGCAACCTTTACAAACGTCTGTGGAAAGAAATCGCGGAGCAGAGGAAAGTCGGAAGTCACCTAGAGCCTGGTCTCCTGACCAGTAGGAAAGTCAGAAGTCACCTAGAGCCTGGTCTCCTGACCAGTAGGAAAGTCAGAAGTCACCTAGATCCTAGTCTCTTGACAGTGGGAAAGTCAGAAGTCACCTAGAGCCTGGTCTCCTGACCAGTAGGAAAGTCAGAAGTCACCTAGATCCTGGTCTCTTGACAGTGGGAAAGTCAGAAGTCACCTAGAGCCTGGTCTCTTGACCAGTAGGAAAGTCAGAAGTCACCTAGAGCCTGGTCTCCTGACCAGTAGGAAAGTCAGAAGTCACCTAGACCCTGGTCTCCTGACCAGTAGGAAAGTCAGAAGTCACCTAGAGCCTGGTCTCTTGACCAGTAGGAAAGTCAGAAGTCACCTAGATCCTAGTCTCTTGACAGTGGGAAAGTCAGAAGTCACCTAGATTCTAGTCTCTTGACTAGTAGGAAAGTCAGAAGTCACCTAGATCCTAGTCTCTTGACCATAGGAAAGTCAGAAGTCACCTAGATCCTAGTCTCTTGACAGTGGGAAAGTCAGAAGTCACCTAGATCCTAGTCTCTTGACAGTGGGAAAGTCAGAAGTCACCTAGATTCTAGTCTCTTGACAGTGGGAAAGTCAGAAGTCACCTAGATCCTAGACTCTTGACCAGTAGGAAAGTCAGAAGTCACCTAGATCCTAGTCTCCTGATCAGTTGAAAACACTGTTTTGAATTGTTTTCATACTCGTACTTTTCTTTATATTTTTAACACACGTACATTTTCCAAAAAATATATACCATAGCTTACTTGTGTTTCAAGTTTATTTAAATCACATCAGAAAGTATGGATTCTGTAGCTTTTTTTACACTACATTTTATAAGATTCATATGTAGATAAGGCTCGTTTCTTTTTTTAAACTTCAGTATATTACAAGGGTACACACATTTTGGTGCTTCCCCTAGTTTACCTCTTGGAAGATCTAGCATATTAACTAAGAATTAACTCTCTTGTCTCTAGATTTTAAATTGAGATATACTTAATGACCTTTTATTGGCTCTTGTGCATATAAAGTCAATAATTTTGCTTAAAATCAAAATACATCATAGATTAGTGAAACACACAGTTATAGGTACAATACAAAACTAGTTATTTGATCTATGTAAGAGCTATGAAAGTAAACCTCAATTTTTATTTTGTAAAATGTCATAAAAATTGGATCATTATTCTAAGTGACATCTAATATCCATTGGGTACTGGAGTAATTTAGTGTGAAATGAATAAAAGCTAGGTATAAACTATGTTGACTGATGTAACCTAGAAAATACCTACTTTTTCCTTCAACTTCTGATTCTAATAGAAAATAAATAAAAAGAGCAATGAATATCTTTCCATCATGAAGCTGTTACTATAAACAAAAATGTTGGGATCATACATTATAACCAAGCTCTTGATGCCAACATTTATTCTGAATCAAAGAAAAATTCAAGAGTTTGCACAAATGGGAGAACGTTCTCAGGACTCACATTTTTAAAGAAAACCCTGTCTTGTGTATTTGCAATTGTTTCTGTGGCTCCTTCATGTGGTTAGCAGCTGGAAGTTAGGCAACATCAAAACCATGAAATGTTGTTCTACATAATTTCCAATGCTCTCCTTCCGCAAAATCATAACAGTAGCAGAGTTATGAATTTGAGCCTTAGATAAGTAACACATTTCATGCATTCGGAGAGAAATGCCCTTACTGTTCTACAGCAACACACCTGTAGTAGTCGCAAGGACTCTGAAACATACTGCCTAAAAGTCCAAGAGTTGTGCAAAAAACTGTGGGATCCAAACTGACACTGTACGTTGTACAGAAAAGCGTGGATCTTGGCAACAGACCTGGGTTTATGTCACAGTTCTTCCTATTACTAGTTGTGAAGTTTATTTTTGTCTTTAAAGTGGGAGAGTTAATACTAGTCTAGGTTAGGCCGCAGTAATAAACAATGGGTAAACCTTAGCGGCTTATCCAAAGAAAGGTTCCTAAAAGGAAAGAAGCTTTTGTTCTTACTCAGGCTACACGTCTGTCATAAGGTGGCTGGAGCTTCCCTAACATCATCTCACACAATGACATACCCTGATGGAGAAATCACTACATCAAATGCTGTAATTAGTTGGAGCAGAGGGAAAGAGCTCCCACAAATAAATACTTCAGTCCAGAAATGAAACACATCACTTCCACTCACTACGTACTGACAAGCGTTCATCTCATGGAGCCCCCAACATTGGCGGAGTCACAAAGAGCATTCTGAACATGTTTCGAGAAAGTGAAGATCCAGAATACGAGGCGCACCATGGAAGACTACCACACATTTTTTGAGAATGTATTAGTACATTTTAGTACAACATTTATAAAATAAAGTAAATATCTGAAAGCATTCTTCATTGACTGTTGTTATTGATCACACAATATTGTTATTAGCAAGCAGGAAGACCTCACCTCTGAACTGAATTTGTTTACACTTAACTTTATACTTCTGTTCTGTTTTTTTGGTGAATTTATCTTTTAAATATAGAAAGGATGTCCTTTTTCATTTTTAAATATTTAAAGCGGCATTATCACAACTTGCCCTAAACATCCAACAGGTGTGAAATGTAGAAATGTAGTCATAAAATCAAAAGACTTATGAGATTCCAGATACTCTTTAGATGGTTTCCAGATTTATTAAATATGGCAGAAAAACATTTTCACTAAACAAAGTTTAATTCGTGGTCCAATTGAAGAGAATCAAACAATAGACTTTAGAGACCCAGAAAATTAATTTTCTTTTCCAAGGCATACAATTATTTTCTGGTGGGGGAGGCAGGGCACGGCCTTCTGCATATCATCTCACTCTGTTGTTACTGGGAGAGACAAAATAACCACAAAAATCATTTCTGATTTCTAAAAATGCCTTCTAGAATGTTCCACACAGCAATTACATATAGTATTAGAATGTCTATAATAGGTTAATAATATTTTCTGCTATATTTCCACATACTTACAATACTATGACAAGCATTATTCAATTCCATTTGTATTCACCAAACTTTTACCTTGAGGAAGAAATTTTCATGTGCATATTAGAATCTGAGAGCCTTGAGAAAAGTCTTCAGACATTGTGTGTTTCAACATCACCTCCAGCCAGAGGAATAGCTCATAATTCACAAAAGGTAATTACATGTTATCCAGAAGATATTTTGATTACAGTTTTGCATTATCACAAATCAAATACCCCAATTCTGAGTTAACAACTTTTTTCATGTACATAGTTAAATGAGACTTTTAAAACTACATCCCAAAACTACAAAGAGAGAGAGAGAAGGAAAAAGAAAGAGGGAAAATAATACATTTTTTCAAGACATTTTATAGCAGTAGTTCTTTCTGGAAGAAAAGAGATGCTACAACCATAACCATATTTAATATAGAAATTAATTAGAAAATCTTCTTAGCATTTACCTAAACCATGCATATCTCTGTACACTTAAGATGAACATATGCAAGTTACAAGAAAGTATTCAAAAGCCCTACTGAATCTTCAATAAACGTATAAATTCAATGAGTTTTAAGGAATTTTTCTCTCTCTCCCCATACATATGCATGGGGAGAGAGAGAATTTTCATGTACAGAATTTTCATGTAATTCTATACTTGGGAGATTTTGGAAGGAATAGAGATTTTCATTCTTCCTACTAGAGGAAATTCTGAATAAATAAATTCTTCAGAGTAAAGAGTTATATTTTTCACTCTCCTATCTGACCCAAATTACGTCAGTTATAATACATCCCAACCTTTGTCATGCAGTAATATTCAGGCAAAGGTAACTGTCACAAACTTTCCCAGAATCAGAAGATAATTTTTTAATCCCTCTGAGAGGTAAAACTAGATGACAGGAGCTGCAAGATCAATATAGACAGATGGACTCTGTGGCCAAAACTCTTCACCGCTCTACTGTATGGTGTCTCATTTGAAACTGGGGAACCACCACGTGTCTGGAAGCAAATAAAACTACGAGTTTTGTCATGAGGTGGGTAACTTTCCGTCATCCTCACATTTGAAAAATGAAAACAAGAATTCTTAACATTTGCTTGTTATAAAACAGATGCCCACTATAAAGTAAGAGCTAATATTTGAAAATGAAGTTTAAAAAAAAAAAATAATATATCTAACATCACTGTGAATAGCAAAAGACTGAAAGCCACCCCCCTTCCCAAGGAGACATAAAGCAAGGGTATCAGCTCTTAGCTCCCTTCTTCAACAGAGCACTAGAACTCAGAGCCGGTTAACAAAGGATGAAAAGGTAATAAAAGGCATTCAAATTAGAAAAGAGGTTATAAACCTTGGTCCTCTTTCAGATAACATTATAGTTCCCTCAAAATCTCTTAGAATCAATAATGATTCAGCAAGATCATGTGAAATAAGATCAATACACAAGAATCAATTACATTTCCATATACTAGCAATAAACACGCAGATACCAGGTTTAAGAGCAACATTTCCTTTAATCACTCAAAAAATAAATAGGTGTTATATCTAACAAAACATATGCATTATTTGTACATTAAAAATTATAAAATACTAGTGAAGAAAAAAAAGACATTAAAAAGTGAAAAGACCATTTTCTTTTATGACTTGGAATTTATCACGGTAAAGATGTCGGTTTTCCCCAAACTGCAGTTTTAATGCAATTCCTATGACAGGTGGCAAGACGCTCTCCTATGCACATTGAGGAGTAAATTGAAGACCATTCATTCAGTAAATGGAATAAGTGGTTACACGGATTTTCTGGGTCTAACTTCAGTAGCCTCCTTGTATACATCTGCCTCCTATGGGCATTCTATAGATTTAACATGAATATTTTCATTGAGACAAAAACCAAAATTATCTACAACAAATATTTTCAATGTGCTATTTGCAATCATTACGGTGAATATTTCTATCTTTTTACACACTTTAGTTTTGATTTGCAAGATTTAATTTGCAAAAATATTAATGTATCCACAGAAAAAGCATAATCTTCAAAGGAACCTACAACGAATTACTTTGTAACTGAAGAATGGTCACAGGTGAGAACATTTATAGCCTTGTACATCTGCGTTTGCAGTTTTGAATCCCCAGTATTCTCAGAGTATAGCATAACGTTTTATTTTATACAAGTAAAACAATGTCTATCAACATAAAAGTGTGCAATGGATGTTATTCTACTTAAGAGAATGCATATGAAGGGCCACAGATGTGATCATAGCCAACTTCTCCAAGACAAAGAAAAAATACCAGGAAAAATAGTCAATAAAATGTCATCAATTCTAAAACTATTCTTATCACGAGTTATACCTAATTGAATGTGGAGAACAGAAAGATTACTACTGGAGGGCAGTGATTCACTAAAATACGAAATGAGATAGTGATGAAATGTGCTTTTGCATAAAAAAACAGAAAAGAAAATACAGTGCCAAAGCAAGTGTTTTTCCCTAGATGGGTCCTTTCCCTTTGTTTTCTCTGTTTAGTTCCTGCCTAACACCTGACTTTTTTTATCTTCCCATTTTAGTCTCAAACCTAGGACCTTTGAAAGCGTTTAGCAGACTCAGAAGTCATTGCAGTGAGCTAAGGAGGTCACTCAGTTTTTCAAATGTGTTTTGGATAAATGCCAGGGTAACCTATCCCCTACCTAAAAACGCAAATGCAGCCCATCTTCCGAAAGGTCCACGTCCATAGTATGGAAAGAGAATCATTTGCAACATTTGAAAACTTTTTTTCTATTTATAAATTCCATAGTATGAATTTAATTGGGATGTAAAAACACAATGACTTAAAATTTTAATATTCTTTACACCCAGAGAATTGTAAATTCATCACTAGGTGAATTTTTTGTTTATTTGTTGACTGCTTAGACCTTTGTAATACTCTCCAAAGGACTAATGGGAGCCACCAGAAGTGTGTATTTGTTATTTATCTCTATATAACAATTAGCTAGCTGATAAACAACAGAACCAAGAACTGAAGGTGAAACTAAAATTTAAAATAAATAATGAAGGAGGGAAGCAGGGATACCCAGGGACTTAAGATTACTAAGTCACTTTCATTCAGGCCATAGAGGTTAAAGTTATCACATATTCTTCAATTTAAGAAAAGCAAGATTAATAGCTTTGGAGCACAGGAAAATACCTGGGTTTTTGTTATTATATCTCTGCCATTTACTTGACATGAGTGTGGATAATTCATTTTACATCTCTAATTCTTAGTTTCCTCAGCTAAAATAGGAGACAATAAATAATATTCATTTTATAAAGATGTCATCAGATTTAGTGGTTTAATCTCTCCATAGGGTTTTATGAAATATCTAGCACAAAATAACTAACTATGCCAGTGGTTCATGCCTGTCATCCTAGCACTCTGGGAGGCTGAGGTGAGTGGATTGCATGAATTCAGAGGTTTGAGACTAATCTGAGCAAGAGACCTGGATTCTACTAAAAATAGCCGGGTGTTGTCCCAGGTGCTTATAATCCTAGCCATTTGGGAGGCTGAAGCAGTAGAATTGCTTGGGCCCAAGAGTTTGAGGTTGCTGTGAGCTATGATGCCACAGGCACTCTACCCACAGCAACAAGTAAGACTCTGTCTGAAAAAACTCCATCTAACTACTCAAGAAATCATAGTTATTTTGAAACTTGCGTACTCCCAAGTGGATAGGAAATCAGATGGCTTTTGGAAAAACAATAACAAAGAACAAAACTGAAATAACTTAGGGGACCTGGAAAAATAGACTCGGACCCCCACTTAGGTTAATTAATTGGTAATTTATTTTACCTGCTGCAGGGGCTGCTGCTCCGAGAGACAGTCAGCAGCCCAGGTGTGAGGGTGAGTTACCTTT
>CAUYQV010118460.1:0-29177 GCA_963574575.1 Galagoides demidoff
AAGCAGGGCACCGGCCTCACACACTGAGGGTGGTGGGTTCAAATGAAGCCACAACAACAATGAAATAGCCAAATAGCCAGGGGTTGTGTCAGGCACCCGCAGTCCCAGTCACTCGGGAGGCTGAGGCAAGAGAATTGCCCAGGCCCAAGAACTGGAGGCTGCCATGAGCCACGATGCCATGGCACTACTGAGGGTGACAGAGTGAGACTCTGTCTGAAACTAAACAAACAAACAGATAAATTAATAAAGGTGTTGGCCACATTCTCTGTCCTTGGCCAGCACTGGCAAGGCAGGCGTAAAGAAACCATCCTCCCTTCTTGCCCCAGCACCAATGGGGGACATTGCACACACAGAAACAGAATGTCAAATAGATGTCACAGAGTTAGCCTTCCCCTTCATAAATGACCAAAGACCACCCCCGGGGGATCTCAAGTTCTCCATCTCTAAGTGAGGAGTTCACTTAGATATGTGTTGAGGACTAATTTGTAAATAAATTAAATGGCAATGGTGCTTTTTCTTGGGGTATGTATGCTTTGAAAACCTTCGGCCAGACAGAAGCTTGTAGTGTAAAGTGCTGAATGAGGCCAGAAAGACTTCAAAAGGATGCTGACTTTCTCAGAGCTCCCTATTTAGTTTCTGTCCTGATCTCAAGTGAGAATCTTCCTGCTTCCACCTAGGGAGATGACTTTCTACTCTTTTTTTTAAATCTTCTCTCCACACTATAAAGAAAGAGACATCACTCTCTGACCCCTTTGGTAAAATATTTCATCATCGGAAGATTTCTTTTTTCTAATGTTTAGCATCAACCTTTTCCTGCTGAGGTGGACAGATTCAATCACTTGAAAGCAGGAGCAAGAAGAAGATAGAGTGACTATCCTGATTTTTTGGATAGGACTGACTTCACAACCCATATTTTCCCATCTTGCTAAATATGTATCAAATTCAGGCTATTGAAAAGGCATGAAATCCTGCACTGGTGGTCCTTCCCAGAGGAGATGGTGGGAAGGGTGTTGGTGCCTTTACCTGCATTGGGTAAATTGGTTCTTTATCAAGGAGGCAGGACTCCTCCCAAGCAGGTGTGAGCTACTGCCTGTCTCAGGCATAACTTCCTGCATGTCTGTGCTTACAGACCAGAGGACTCTTCCTGGTTTGCCATGTCCTGAGAAGGCCAGGAAGCTTGTTTCCATGCAGGGAAGCATTCTTGACTTTCCAGGCCATGGTGTACTCACTACCTATTCCCTGATGACTCAGGTATTCTGGGCTCTAAATCTATTACTTCTCTTTTTTGGTGGACTACATTCAAAAATATTCCTGGAGAATGTAACGGCCTTTAGTTTGTACTCTGGGTAGCAAATCATGTTAAATAAACATTGTTTCAGCTTTCACATCATTCAGGATTGTCTAGCACTCCTATCTAAACTCTTGTCAGAGGAAGCAAAATTCCTTGTGAATCAGTGTTGAGTCATCCATTTCCATGGATCCTTGAAATCCAGTAGTTTATCTCTGTTTTAGATTTTAGATAGCATTCTTACCGTAACACATTGGGTTTGTGATTTGGTCTATTATACATGGTGTCACGAATTCAAGGCTCCCAGATTCTAGTTTTACAAATTCTGCTTGGAATTTATAAGTAAATAAAGAATTGAGTGCTACAGTTTTATTTTCTTTTTGTTTTAATAAGTTAATCAGTAAGCATCCACAGGAAGTATCTGTTGGGAAAAATGCTATTATTTTATGTCTCTTTGGTGACTGGAAGATGTTGATGTCTCTTGGCTTTTGGCTGATAAGGTCAAAGGTAAGCTGAGGTCACAAGAAGAACCAGGAGCAAAGTGTGGATAGATCAGTGACAGTGTATCAACTCATATCCTATTAAACAGGTCAGCAGTGTTATCTTAATTTACAAAGAACAACGTGTTATTATCGTTCCTAATCAGTCAGGAGCAGATTTAAAGGCCTTTGAATCATGTTTTCAGACAATAATTAGAATATAACATAAAATGTGACCAGTGTTAAAATGGCCAATCTAGGCAAAGAACGTACATTTAATTAATCTGTAGAAATAGGCATGCCTTTTGGTGCCAGTTGTTAAACTCGTGGCCTCATAACTAGGATAAAGTTTGATACAGAAAACACGTCTCTCTCTGATGACCTTATCTTGCTGTAGCAGAGGATGTGCTTAATGATTCACTGAGTCTTTCCTGTGATCTTATTTCACGACAAACCATAGAAGCCATGTGAAGATAAGCCTTTTGGGATATGTGCACAAAACGATATTTCAAAGCTAGGCCGTTAAGGTAATTGCATCAAAGAGCACTTTCCTATAGCATCACTTAGTAGGAGAACATGCCTAGATCATTCTAGGGTAGTCAGACCTGCCGGACACCAGGACACCAGCCACTTGGAGAAGATACTAGGGGTAGGAGTTGGGCTGGGTTTTCAGGTTTTTGTTTTGTTTTGTTTTACAAGCAAAGGCCACTACACCAGGGGATCAAGGTTAAGGGAGGGGGATTATGTTTTATCCCATTTCTATGACATTGATCTCTATACCAGGGCTCTTGAATGTGAGGCTTAGCCTGAGATCATAGGCCTGGAAAGGGGTCAGGTCAAGCTGCACAGATCTTTGAGCCGATTAACCCAAGAGCTGAACTGTGTAGTCCGAAGGAAGGAGTCTTCACTGCCTGATTATTTTCTTTACACCCTGGAAACTTAGTAAAATTATATACCAAGAAAGAAATCTCCTTATCAGGGCCCAAGCCAAGTTAATTCTCTCATTTGTTCTGCCTCAGTGTTTGCAAAAACCTCTTAAGAAGCTGGGAAACATTTTCTTTTGGACTAATTTAACTTTTTTTCCATTTGACTTTTATTTACTCTTTTCCAACTCTGCTTCAATCCTACCCCACCCTTTCTGCAACATTTTATTTTTACCAAAGACATGTCAAATAAAATGGCCTCTACTAGGTTTTGTGGTTATCATTGTTTTAAATCATCAAAAATCTGTTTTGGTCTACCTGGTACATAGCAAGGGGATACAAGGAAGTGGCATATCAGTTCCTGCCCTCCAAGTCCTCTGGTCTAGTATGGACGATCACATACACACTCCCTCGTGGGCAATCAAAATGCAGTGCAATAATTTTTTTTTTTTTTTTTTTTTTTGGCCGGGGCTGGGTTTGAACCCGCCACCTCCAGCGTATGGGGCCGGTGCCCTATCCTTTTAAGCCACAGGAGCCGCCCCAGTGCAGGAATTAAAGAACAAACTAATTCTGAAGTTCTGTCACAAGGCAGTGTTTGATTAATTATATAATGAATAGTTATAACAGTAATTACTTTGAATCCAAAGGAGGCAGAATTGTCAGCAGCAGTCTTCTTTTCAGGAAGAGGTGGGATTTGAGGACCCCCTTAAAATCAGTGGTCCTCAAGCCTGGCTGTACTTTAGACTCATCACAGAGGCATTTGTACCAATGCACGGGCCCTTCCCTGACCAGTTATATCAAAATCTCTGCCCGTGGGGCAGGGCATCTGTGTTTATTTTATTTGTAAGCTCTCCCAAATGATTCTAGTATGCAGCCAAGGTTGAGGACCTCGGCCTTAAGTGAAATTTTGTTAGTAAGAAAGATGAGGGGCAGGGGTAGGGTCAGCGGCAGCCGAGGAAGAGCAGCGGGGTGGGCCACATCCTCAGAGGGCGGAGGCTAGGTTTTGCCCTGGAATAAGAACAGAGGGTTTGGGCACTTATTCCTTTGAAAAACCTTTATTTAATCATCTCTGCTAGTTACTGTGCTAACTAGATGCGGGAGTCTGAGATAAGAGATGGATGATGCCCTCCGGTTGTTCACGTTCTAGTTGGGGAAGTAGGTGAACAGGATGCAGGAGGAGCTGTGAGAGCGCTTACTGCAAGGAAGGTTCTGTAGTGATGAGGGAGAGACACTCGCAGTAACTGGGGCCCTGTCATGAGGGCTGGAAAAGCCAGAGTGAGGCTGGTGATACTTCAAAGAAGGATGAAAACTCTAGGAAACATTCACATTCATATTATTTCTCATCGAATCCTCATGAAGGCTGTTGCTACAGACTATATATGGGGTTATATAAATTTTCAAGTGCCCTAGAAGGAGTAATGAAGTAAATTAATCCTGACCAAGCCTCACACCCCCTTGATGAGATAAATATTATGACTCTCTTATTTCAACAAATTGGAAAGTGGTGACTATTTCATATAGGAGGTTTATTTAAGTGGACTTTATAATAATATTTTCATCTTCTGTTTAGAAGGCACCCTAAAGTTACAGATGACTTAAGGGGGGAGCCTAAAGTGCCTAGGAAATTATTGACAGGACCACTAATGTTAGTTAAGCTCATGGCTTTCCTGAAGCCTCAGGTTTTCTTGCATCTTGGAAGTATTTGGTGTTTCCTTTCTGATGATACGATTCTTCTCTCTTCTGGATGCCGAGAGATAGGAATACCCATACGCTGCTGGTGGGACTGCACACTAGTATAACCTCTATGGAGAGTAGTCTGGAGATATCTTGAAGAACTAAAAGTAGACCTGTCATTTAATCCAGCAACCCCACTACTGCGTATTTACCCAAAGGTAAAAAAGACATTTCATAAAGAAAGATGCCTGCACACAAATGTTTATAGCAGCAAAATTCACAATTGCAAAGACATGGAAACAACCCAAGTGCCCATCAATGAATGGATTAATAAAATGTGGTATATACTTACCGTGGAGTACTACTCAGCCATAAAAAGTGGTGAGCTAATACCTTCTGTAACAACCCAGATGGAACTAGAGACCATTCTTCTAACTGAAGTGTCACAAGAATGGAAAAACAAACACCGCATGTACTCACTATTAAACTGAAACTAATCAATTGACATTTACATGCACATATGGAAATAACGCTCATCAAAAATCAAGTTGGTGGGAGGGGAAAGAAGAGGGTGGGTAAATTCACACCTAATGGGTACAATATACACTTGTAACTTTGAGTCAAACAATACAAAAGCAATTTATGTAACCAAAATATTTCTACCCCATAATATTCTGAAATAAAATTTGTTTTCAAATTTTTTCCTCAGTGTCCATTTATATTTTCAAAGACTGAGCACCATTACTCTGAAGACTTCCCTGATCCCTAGCCAAGATCTGTCCCTCTTCCCTCTGGCCCACAGTTGTACCTGGCACTTGTCTCCATTCTTGTACTTTGGAGTCCTGAATGAAGAACCCCTGGAGGTCTGTAGCTGAATTTATCTGTATACCTTCAGAGCCAAGGACTAGCTAGACCCTTACACAGTTGATACATTTATTTTTAAAGAGAAACAAACTGCTTGCATCTACATATAAATCTAGTCTTGAAGATGAAGGACATACTCTTTATTTAGAATCACTTCTTCCCCATAGGAATTGAGTTTTACAGTTGAATCAGTCCTTTAAGTATTATCCTAGTAGCTGTCTGTTAACCTTTTAGCATCAAAGACCTTTTCAACAGACAACTACAAACAGATACCTGTATAGAAATACTATAAGAATACCAGATACAGAAATGTTTTTTACAACACTAGGCTGTTGGGGGGTATGGAAGAGTGGGAGTCAGACTTCCCTTGGAATCTTCATGGGAATTCTTTTGTGTAAGGAAGTCAGAGCCTTAAACACAGACTGGCCTGAGCCAGGGAGGGATTCTGCGGCTGCTTTCAGGGAACAGGCAACACGAGGACTTTGGGGAGAAGGCAAAAAACCTATGTTGTCACCTTCCACAGGCCTTAACTTCTCCTCTCTGTGCTTGGAAAGGCTTATAGAGGACTAAATAGCTTAAAAAAAAAAAAAAAGAATGAAAAAGTTCTTTTCCCAGATAAGCTGAAGGGTAGATGTGGGACAGAATGTCAGGCCTAAATCTATATTCACCCAAGGAAACACATTGAAGATGATGAGAGAGAGAGAGAGAGAGAGATTGCATCCAGCCACCAGAGGAGAAGTTTGGTTGTCCTACAGGGATAGAGGAAATTATTTTTAGACATAAATATCTGCAGAAATAGCAAAGGGAACATAGAATCCCAGTCAAGCGCATTGCCTTGGGTAAAAATGTCCCTCCCTTTGCAGAGCTGCTCAAGTGTGAAGTCCCAGCCCCTGCCTACACTCTTTGAACAGAATCACTGTAGCAGGTATCGAGCAGATTGGAAAAATGGATAAGAGGGGAATCCAGAATGGTGACTTTAAAGGATCCTTTTTCAAGTCACCAGGCAAATATATTAAACGCTAAGGCCATCTTACCTGAATGTATGCAGTGACAGCTATGGATACAGTGAGTGGGTACTTGCAGAGTGTAAAGATAGGTTCCATGTCAGAGAAAGCAACGTAGGTACCCAAGCAGATACTTCCTGGCTCTGTCATCTGAGATAAGAATATCAATGTCTTTCCCACCACCTACAGACAAACTCCCTGGGGCACCCTTTGCAAAAAGTCACTGTACCCGAGAAATCACTATTTCTAAATGAGCTAAAGTAGAGAGAACTTTTCTTAAAGAGGGTCCATTAGAAACTGCCAGTTAAAAACACACAGGTACGCCTGGGTACAGTTACTCCATGCTTCTGATGGGGGGTTCATCACATAGTCCAGTGCTTTGACTATGAGAGATCATCTGTCTCTGCTGAGACAAAGATTTTGAGCCCCCTGGAGCCAATAAAAATAGAAAGACAAAGGTGAGGAACAAAACCTTTGTTTTGTTTTGTTCTGGAGTTTTTTTTTTTTTGGAGATAGAGTCTCATTTTGTTGCCCTCAGTAGAGTGCCATGGTGTCATAGCTCATACTAACCTCCAATTCTTGAATTCAAGAGATCTTCTTGCCTCAGCCTCCCAAGTAGCTAGGGCTGCAGGAGCCTGCCATAATGCCTGGCTAATTTTAGAGATGGGGGTCTCTCTCTTGCTCAGGCTATCTCAAACTCCTGAGCTCAGGCAATCTATTCACAGGGGCCTCCCAGAGTGCTAGGATTACAGGCATGAGCCACTGTGCCCAGCCTTACCATAGGGTTTTAAACATTACTTTTTATCAACAGAGTTATAAAATTATTATAGCCATATCAAAAAGGAAAAGACATTTCCAAAAAGTAGAAATATATCTGGAAATAAAGAATATTTATTAATGTACATACTTATTAATATTGTTATAGTAGACTCAGTACACGTCCTTACTTCTTTCTTAGAGGATCGTGAGCTTGGACCACCAGGCCGAGTGATTACTTGCATTCATAGAGCGTGATGAGCCACTCACTTCACCAGGACTTACACTGTTTTGGTGTTTTGTTGTCCTTCAGGTCAACCTAGTTTTATTTTTGTGCACTGTCTGGTACCAAATCTCCTTAAGCAGTGACTCTCCAGCTCTAAGTTGGTGAGAGGTTTCTGGAGAAACATGAACTCTTGCGGGAAGTAGAGGAGACACAGGGCTTCAGAACCAAATTGAAGACCTTGTTCTCTGGCTGAGGAAGAAAAATGTTTTCAGTTGGAAAACAACATCAGAAACAGCTATAAGATCTCTTGGATAACGCACTGACCTGAGAGTCAAGGATGTTGAAATTTATTTGGCTCATTTGAGAATGAAAGTGGGACAGGATGTGATATTCTAGCCTTGGTTGGTTAGCTGTGAGTGAGAGGAAAATGGGGCAAGATCATTGTTTAGGGAAAGCAAAAGGGAAAGAAGTGTTCAGTATCTGCATAAACTACGAACTGATGTACAGTGGATCAATACTTTCTCTGTCATTTAAGAACATGACAGTGGGAGGCGCCTGTAGCTCAAAGGAGTACAGCGCTGGCCCCATATGCCAGAGGTGGCAGGTTCAAACCCAGCCCCGGCCAAAAAAACTGCAAAAAAAAAAAAAGAAAGAAAGAAAAAAACATGACAGTGTAGGGTGGCGCCTGTGGCTCAGTGAATAGGGCGCCAGCCCCAGCCAAACTGCAACAAGCATTTACAAGAATATGACAGTGTCCCACCTGAGATGCAATCCAGGGGCCATCTTGTCCAGTGAATGTCAACTACAGTGAACTTAAGAATCCCACATGTTTGTGAACAAAGAAGCCCCCAGTCTCCACCAGCAGGATTCAGCAGGGGGAGGCCACAGCCAGGAGCTGCAGAGTTTAGCAAGCACCTAATGATTCCCACTTGCATGGTCCTCAATCTCATGCTCCATTCCAACCCCTTCATTTTATAGATGGGTTAAGTGAATGAGATTAAATGGCTTATTCAGGGTCACACCACTAGTAGGAGAAATGGAAGAGAAGCTCACTTTTCCCAATTCTTAATTTGTTGCTATTTTCACTAAATCTGGTGACTTTTAGTAGAAAGACTATAGGCAGAAAAATTCCCCGACTCCAGTCAAATTACCAAGTTTGCAGGTGAGGTGATATTTATAGCCCTATAACTTTACGTGGTTAATAAAAAAATTCTATCGAATTCTGCAAAAAAAAAAAAAAATTTTCTTTAAGCACCATCTCGCTCAACATTGTAATGAATTACAAGATAAAAGTCAACTTTTAAAATTCTTAAGCCCAGACATGTAAGAGGCAACTTTTTCCAAGTTGAACTTCACGACAAGCATAAACTTCCCAGACAATCGATTTCCTTATAGACAGCACACTGCAGCAGGCCTGGCTGTGCTGCCCTTCTGCTGCAGGTGGTCATTTGTCCTCACAGAGGGCCACCCTTCAACCCTGAGCTTTCTGTTGACCATCTTCAAAGGCTGAAGTCACGCCACAGGAGAACCAGAGTGTTTTTGTTTTTTCTGAATATGAAAGAAGCCTTGTGGTTATCACATTTTTGAGTCCTGTATCTTTATTTTGAAAAGGCAGAGCAGGATGGAGGAAGGGAGACCAGAGGCAGGTGGCAGCCTGTATTTCCAGTTGGGAAACAACATCGGAAACAGCTACACGATCTCTTGGTCAAGGCACTGACCCGAGAGTCAAGGACGCTGAAATTTATTTGGCTCATAGGAGAATGAAGGTTGGACAGGATGTGGTATTTTAACCTTGGTTGGTTTGCTGTGAGTGAGAGGAGAAAATGGGGCAAGATCGTCCCATAGTTGATAATGAAGAACATCCTTATTTGGTTCCACTGCTCCCAGCAGTGGTAATTAAAACTCTCTTTTACCTTCTACTGATGGAAGTGAGTGAGCCTTTACTGAGGACCTGTAAAGCTGCAGCATCCCATCTGGCCCTTTATGTTTGATTTCCATTAGACCCCACATCAACCTGGCAGCACAGATCTTATCATCTCTCCCTTTACAAACAGAGAAACTTGGCTAATAAAATGAACAACTTACAATTGATTTGAAACCAAGTGGTGGTTTTAATTTTTTTTAATTTAGAAATAAAATGAGGCACTAGAAAATGAAGCCTTAATTTAGTAGTGATTCTTTTATCTGGCAACTAATGGTCCTCATGATCTTTCTCTCTGACTTTTCTCTGAGGATGACTGATCTAGAGTGTCGTTTCATGTACCTGCAAAGCTTACTGAGGTACAGATTAGAACAGCACCCCACACTCTGAGGCGGGGGCGTGAATGGAAGAAGATGGTGATCTGCTGCTGGCTTTTTTCTCTTTATTTGGCTTAGAAATCCTCCTGGCATATGACTGTGATTCCAAAAGGCTCCTTGCCCTCTCGGTGTGCACAATTTGAAAACTTGTCACACATGTGGCAGAAGCAGGTCGGCTTGGCGCTTTTGTCACCTGGCTGCTGTTGCCAAGGGAGCATCCCTGCCTCAAGCTGGTACACCACCTGGGCCACGGCCTGTCTCCTGGGAGCGCCACACAGCACAGTACAACACTGGCTTACATTTCAAGTCCTTTCTTGATGCCACTGATTGGCAGAGTCAGGGGCTTCAGATACTTCCAGAATGTTAGTAGCTATGAAATTAGGGGTAGGGGAATGGAAGCAGGCAAAAGATTTACATGATGGAAGTGTGAGGGGGAAGTAAATCAAATAAGTCTCTAGCATTGAATGTGTGTAATATGTTACCATAACGTTTTGTGAAATGCTACACATTATCCAATGCATAATGGATTGTCAAGTACAATTGAAATCCCTGGGCTTTCCTGATTTCTCTAAATGATTCAGCGTTTTCAGTTACCATAGAGCTGATGCAGTCACTCCTTCCTTCCCTTAACATGCCTCCTCCTGTTGCTCTTCTCCCTGCCCCCAACCTTCCCTGGATTTTTAAATCAGTCGCTGGCTCCTGGCAACTGCCTTAGTGTTAGAATGCTTGCAGCAGAGATGATTTTTTTTTTCACTGAGGGTCTCTTTCTGGAAGTTTGTGCTCTTGGCTTGGCAAAGCTTAAGAGCTCTGGCATCCCAGACAAAGACTATGTGTGCTTGAGTCTTGGACTCATGTTTTATTGTTACCAAAGGGACTGTGATTGTGAGAACACCTTGGAGAGCCAGCCTGCAGTGGCTCCATCCCTCTGCCTATTTTCTCAGTCCTCAGCCCATTTTCTCAGTCCTCAGCCCAGAAGCAGCAATGAGAGCTAGACCCTGGACTCTGATCCAGGACCCTATAGCAGAATTCTCTTGAGTATCAAGCCACCAGAAGGAGGCACAGCCTTTACAAACCTTAGAAAATCAGAACTGAGGTCCCGGGGAGAAGAAGCCTTCTAAAGCCCTGGCTTTCCGGTTGCTTACTCTGTCTACTGGCCGTTTATTGAGAGTTTCCTTTACGCTAATTACTCTGCTAAGTGCTTTATGGTCATTTTCTTGTTCAAGGCTCACAATAATTCTATGAGGTAGGTGTTACTAGGAACACATAGATGAGTACACTGAAGTTTACAGAGCTTTAAAAATTTGTTCCAAATGTCATGGCTTCTAAGGGGCAAAGCCAGAATTTTCCTTCTCCTTTGCTTCGCAGCCCGTCATACACTTAGACTCCCTCTCAACATCCCTGGCTTCTTCCCCTCCGTCCTACACTGAGTCCCCTGTTAGTGTAAGATTATTCCTGCATGCTGCTTGGACTTAATTGCAGAAAGCTTTCCTTTCAACCCCTAAGTCTGGCCACCTTTAATGCTTCCTTCAAAGAGGGGGATGATCTAGTGCCTGAAGAGAGCTTGTTCTATCTCTGTTAAATAATTATTAGTTATTTCCTATAACTGTGTGCCTCTATGTGGCAACAGGACACCTTGAGAAAGAATAACCTCCACAGGCCATGGGCCTCTGAGTATTGTCAGGGGCGGTCCCTGGCCCTTGCTCTGTGTTTCCAAGTCCTGCCCTTTCTAGCTAGTGTCTCCTCCTTGTACTGGGTTTGGCTTCGATGTTCTGCCATTTATTGCAAAGAATAAAGAGCACTCTCGGCAGAGGCTTCCCCACATGGGAACCAAATAGGCCTCATCTCCTTGTGACCCCCCTTCAGTGAGGGGCCCCCAGGAGGTACAGGGGCACATCCCTTCATGAGAATTAGACATGCAAAGGACATCTATTTCTTTAATTTTTCCTTACAAAGTCACTTTTTCCACATAGCAATCAATTTCCCTAGTTTACTTTTAAATGCTGAGTTGTATTTTCTTCTCTGAAAGTATTATTCTCACACCCTAATGAAGATCAGTCAAGGTCTGGTGAAACAGGATACACACAGGTCTGTGCTGACCTGCACTGGAATGTTGCCTTTTCTCTGGGACTGAGCCCTATCTCCTACTGTGACTCCATTCTGGTACATGGTTTTTTTTGTTTTGTTTTGTTTTTTAATGATAGGCTTTATTTAATTTATTTTTTTAATGGGGTTCAGTGTACTGCTTTGATATATAATGTAAAAGGCTTACATTGAACTAAGTTACACATCCATCACGATTATACTCATTTCTTAATAGTTTTGAAATGTACCATTGCATCATGCACATTAGGTGAGGTCCCTCCCAATATCCTCCCTCCTCCCGCATTCGTGGTTTGCTTTTTATACCACCTCCACCCTGTTCTCTCTTAGACCTTGTTCTAAGATCCCCATGACTCCAGGATCCCTATGATTGACTCTGCTGTGAGTCTATCAGCATTTGATCCCACTGACTAGTGAAGGCCGGCCTTTCTCAGGAACCACCTATCATCTGAATCAGTTGAATTAAACAGCAGTCTACAGGACCTCTCTGTGTAGGGGATCTTGCTATATGTTGTGGTTATCCAAAGGCCAGTTATTTTCTTTTCTTTTTTTTTTTACAAACAGTCTCACTATGTAGCCCTGGGTAGAGTGCTATGGAGTTGCAGCTCACAGCACCTCCAGCTCTTAGGCTTAGGTGATTCTCTTGCCTCAGCCTCCGGAGTAGCTGGGACTACAGGCACCCACCACAATGCCTGGCTATTTTTGCTGCAGTTTGGCTGGGGCTGGGTTCAAACCTGCCCCCCTTAGTATATGGGGCCAGCACCCTACTCACTGAGCTACAGGCGCTGCCCCAAAGGCCAGTTATTTTTAAAGAAACCTGCTGAGATACATTGGATGAGTGACCACCATAGCATCTGTCACAATTTGGCCATTTTTTTTAGTCTCCTAAGAATATAATATTTTTTCTAAGTTAAGAAAAGATGGCCGGGCCTGGTGGCTCATGCCTGTAATCCTAGCACTCCAGGAGGCAGAGGCAGGAGGATCTCTTGAGCTCAGGAGTCGAGACCAGCCTAAGCAAAAGTGAGACCTTGTCTCTACTAAAAATACAGAATTAGCAGGTCACTGTGGCAGGTGCCTATAGTCGCGGATACTTGGGAGGCTAAGTCAGGGTTGCTTGAGTCCAGGAGTTTGAGGTCTCAGAGAGCTAGGCTGACACCATGGCACTCTACCCAGAGCAACAGAGTGAGACTCTGTCTTAAAAAAAAAAGACAGAAAAGACAATGTATTACCTGACAAAGCATGTGTTGGAAATTAATGGGCATTGTAATAGTATTAAGAGGTGGGACCTTTAAGCAGTGATTAGGCCCTGGTGTGTTATTTCAGGAGTGGGTTTGTTACCGCCGGAGTAGGTTCCTTTTGAGAGGATGAGTTCGTCCCCTCTGACTCTCTCTCACCCTGTCTTTGCTCTCTGCTGTGGGATGATGCAAGGGAGCGCCCTTGCCAGAGGCCAGTCCCTTGATCTTTGACTTCTCAGCCTCTACAACTGTGAGAAATAAGTTTATGTTAATTACAGATTACTCAGTCTGTACTCTTCTGTTATAGCAGCAAAAAATGGACTAGGACATTGGTACCAGGAGTGTTGTTATAACAATGCCTGAAAATGCAGAAGGGGGTTTGGTCCAGGGTCGTGGGTAGAGGATGGAAGAATGTGGAGGAGGAGGCTAAAAGAGGCTGGATTGCTGGAAATGGGACATGAAGGGTGACTCTGGGGAGAGCTCAGAAGAAGAGAGTGTAGGGAAAATCTGAATCTTCTTAGAGATTATGTAAGTGCCATGATCACCATGTGGTAGAAATAGAGACAGTAAGGGCCATTCTGATGAGGTCTCAGACAGAAAAGAGGAATATCTTATTGGAAACTGGAATAAAGGCCATTTTTGTTATTCAGTGGCAAAGAACTTGGCTGAATTATGTCCATGCCCTAAGGCCTCATGGAAAGCAGAATTTAAGAGCAATGAACTAGGATATCTGGCAGAAGAAATTTTTAATCAAAATATTGAAGGAGCTGTGTGGCTCTTTTAAAATGAGAGAAAAGGAAATAATTTCAAGTTTTAATTTACAATTAAAAGCAAAATAGAATTTAGAGATTTGAAGGATTCCCAGACTGGCAGTGTGGTAGAGAATAAAAGAGCATTTTCTAGAGAGGAAACCAAGGGTGTGGCCAAGCGACCATTTGATAAGGAGATTCGTATACATAGAAGAAAGCCAGATGCTGTTCCTCAACGCAGTGGGAGAAGCATCCTGAAGGCATTTCGAAGACTTGTAAAGCTGCTGCCCCCTCACAGGCCTAGAGCTCTACAGGGCAGATGGTTCGGGGAACCTCTGGGGAACCATCTGGGTACCCCCCACAGGCTCGCTGCCCAGGGCACCTCAGGACTCTGTTTTCTCTGTTCCAGTGCAGTATTCCTTGGCTGCCCCAGCTGTATAACTCAGGCAGGCCCAGATGAGACTTAGGCTACTGCTCTGGAGGGTGTAAGCTCCAAATCTTCGTGGTGCCAGGTAGTACTGATTCTGCAGGCATGCAGAGTGCCTGGGCTCTGGGGCCATGATAGCCTCCACCTAGATTTCAAAATATATATTGAACAGCCTCGTTGCCTAGGCAGAGACTTGTTATAGGGGCAGAGCCACTGCAGAGAGCCCCACTAGGGCAATAATCAGCAAAATTGTGGGCTCAGAGATACTACAGGGCATCACCACTAGACCTAGCGGGGCATAGTGACAGGCTGCCCGTGGTCCCAGAACTGCAGAGCCGCCAGTGAGCAGCCCCAGCTCGGGAGAGCTGCAGGCACAAGACTGGCCCTGAAAACTGCTGTGGGGCCCAATCGCTACCTCATGTGCCTAGACGGTGGGGCCTGGAGTCCAAGGAGACTGACTATTCTGGAGCTGTAAGATTTGATTTTTTTTTCCCTGTTGGGTTTTGGACTTATTTGGGACCAGTTATCCCTTTCTTCTTGCTTCTTTCTTCCTTTTGGAATGGGATTTTATCTATCCTATGCCGGCGCCATTATTGTATTTTGGAAGCACACAAGCTGAGCTAACCAGGAATTTGCCTCAGGATGACTCATACCTTGAGTCACACCCTTATCTGATTTAGATGAGACTCGGGATTTAGACTTTTGAGTTAGTTCTGGAGTAAGTTAAGACTTTGGGGCTACTGGAATTGAATAAATATATTTTGTAGGTGAGAGGGACATGAGTTTGGTAGGCTAGGGTGGAGTGCCATGTGTCCTGTTTCTGAATGTGTCCCCCAGAAGGCATGTGTTGGAAACTTAGTAGCCATTGTACCAGTACTGAGAGGACACCGAACAGGTGATCAGGCCATGAGGGCCCTTCCCTTATGAATGGGTTAATGACATTATTGCAGAAGTAGGTTCCTTATAAAAGGACAAGTTTGGCCCTATTTTCTCTGTCTCTGTCTCTGCCTCTCTCTCTCTCCTCTTTGCCCTTCTACCACGGATGACACAGCAGGAAGGCCCTCAGCAGATGCCAGCCTTCAATCTTTCAGACTTCCCAGCCTCTCCGCAACTTGTGGGAAATAAATTTATGTTGATTACAAATTACCCGGTCTGTGGTATTCTGTTATAGCAACACAAAACAGACTGAGACAGTACTATGTATATATTGTAGCTTAAAATCTTTGGTAATAAATCTTCTAGAGACTGTAATTGGAGTAACAGCTCTCTGTGTGTGCTCTAACCACAGACGTGGATCCTTTTCTAAATCTTCTATTTTTATCTCAACAAGACAATTAGGTGTTCTTTGTGTTCAACACCTCCTGTTTCCCTTCATCCCTGTCTCCTTTCTTCCATCCTTCACGTCTTTTCTGGTTAGACATATGTGCCAAATGTTGGGAAAATGAAGATGAGCAAAGCCCAATTTCCTGCCCTGAAGAACCAGAGTAGAGGGGAATGTCTAGCACAGCCCTTCTCAACCTTCCTAATGCCTCCTGATGCCGCGACCCTTTAATACAGTTCCTCGTGTAGTGGTGACCCCCAAACATAAAATTATTTTCTTTCTTTTTTTTTTTTTTTTTTGAGACAGAGCCTCAAGCTACCCCCCTGGGTAGAGTGCCATGGCGTCACAGCTCATAGCAACCTCCAACTCCTAGGCTCAAGCGAGTCTCCTGCCTCTGCCTCCCAAGTAGCTGGGACCACAGGTGCTCGCCACAACACCCGGCTATTTTTTGGTTGCAGCCATCATTGTTGTTTGGCGGGCCCGGGCTGGGGATTCGAACCTGCCACCTTAGGTGTACGTGGCTGGCGCCTTAGCTGATTGAGCCACAGGCGCCGAGCCGATTGGGGTTTCTTGATGCCATTTCTTTGCCACTTTTGGGACTGGTTGTGTGTGGTGTGGTTATTGGACTTGGCCATGTCTGCACCTCGACCCGTGACTGCCTCTTTTTTTTTTTTTTTTTTAAGAGATGGAGTCTCATTCTGTCACCCAGGTTAAAGTGATGTGATCATAGCTCATTGTAACCTCAAACTCCTGGGCTCAAGCGATCTGCCTGCCTTAGGACATCCTCCTGAGTACCTAGGACTATAGCCACATTTGGCTAATTAAACAAAATTTATTTATTTATTTATTTTTTGAGACAGAGTCTTACTCTGTTGCCCTGGGTGGTGCCACTGGCTGATAGCTCACAACAACCTCAAACTTTTGTGCTTGAGCCTCCCGTGTAGCTGGGACTATAGGTGCCTGCAACTATGCCCGGCTACTTTTTCTTTTCTTTTTTTTTTTTTTTTTTTGGATACAGAGCTCAAGCTATTGTCCTGGTAGAGTGCTGTGGCGTCACAGCTCACAGCAACCTCAAACTCCTGGGCTTACAAAATTCTCTTGCCTCAGCCTCCCAAGTAGCTGGGACTATAGGCGCCTGCCACAATTCCCAGCTGTATTTGGCTGTAGTTGTCACTGTTGTTTGGCAGGCCCAGGCTGGATTCGAACCCGCCAGCTGTGGTATATGTGGCTGGCACCTGCCTTAGCTGCTTGAGCTACAGGTGCTGAGCCCTAATTTTTCTAATTTTAGTAGAAACAGGGGTCTCATTCTTTGTTTTTTTTTTTTTGAGACAGAGTCTCGCTCTGGGTAGAGTACTGTGGCATTACAGCTCACAGCAACCTCCAACTCAGGCTCAAGAGATTCTCTTGCCTCAGTTTTGTCTGTTTTTTAGTAGAAATGGGGTCTTGCTTTTGCTCAGACTGGTCTTGAACTCATGAGCTCAAGCAATCCATCTGCCTCGGCCTGTCAGAGTGCTAGGATTATAAGCATGAGCTACTGCGCCCAGCCAAAAGTCTCATTCTTACTCAGACTGGTCTTGAACTCTTCAACTCAGGAAAAATTTTTTTTATAGAGATAGATTCTCACTATGTTGCCGAGGCTGGTTTGTAACTCTTGACCTCAAGCAGTCCTCCTGCTTTGTCTTCCCCAAACACTGGGATTACAAGCATGAGCCACCATGCCTGGCCTTGTTTTTTTATTGCTATATTACATAGTAAAGAGTTATACTTAAATGAACAAGATGACGACCATTGTTTTTCTATTGTATAAGTATTTGCATTGAGGTGTTTCTTTGCTACCTTCTGATCTATAGTTTCTTTTCCTTTACCTTTGACCTTGACTATTTTTATTTGGAGGGGAATAATTTTTTTTTTTGGAGACAGAGCCTCAAGCTGTCCCCCTGGGTAGAGTGCTGTGGCATACCAGCTCACAGCAACCTCCAACTCCTGGGCTCAAGCGAGTCTCCTGCCTGAGCCTCCCGAGTAGCTGGGACCACAGGCACCCATCAGAATACCTGGCTATTTTTTTTTTTGTTGTTGTTGCAGCTGTCATTGTTTGTTGGCTCAGTCTGGATTTGAACCTGCCACCTTAGGTGTATGTGGCTGGCGCCTTAGCCACTTGAGCCATAGGTGCTAAGCCTGGAGGGGAACAATTTTTAATTATTGTCTTATTAAGGTCAGGCTTGTATCTCCTGAGTCCTTTACTTGTCTATGATCAGATTCTCATTTCTGTTGGTGGTTCCTCACCTTTAGTTAGACAGATTTGAAGATATTATTGAAGGTATTTTTTTTCACTGATGAAGTTTTTGTTTGTTTTCTTGTGTTTTGTTTTTTTCTATTGAAAGCCTAGTGAAAAGGTTGTGGGGAAAGGAAGCAGTGAAGTGAAGTAAATGGAAAAAGTGTTCCAGGAGTACTCAGGGAGAAAAATGAAAAGGTGTATAATGACACAACAGGCCTGTTGATTTTGCAGAACAGTTAGACAGGTTGACCTAATGGAATGTCTCTGATTTGTTTATGAGGGCAAGTTATTTGGCAGGCCGATCTTTCTTTTTTTTTAATTGGGGCAACATGTACTTAACATGATATTTATCATGCTAACTGTTTGTTACGTATATAATTTAGGGGCATGCAATATACATGAAGGTTGTGTAACCATCACCACTTTCTTTATTCAAAACAACTTCATTATCCTAACATAACTTTTTTTTTTTTAAATTAAATCATAGCTGTCACATTAATGCAGTCATGGGGCACAATGTGCTGGTTTTACACACAATTTGAAATATTTTCATCGAACTGGTTAACATAGCCTTCATGACATTTTCCTAGTTACTATGTTAAGACATTTATATTCTACGTTTAGTAAGTTTCACATGTACCCTTGTAAGATGCACCGTAGGTGTGGTCTCACCAATTACCCTACATAACTCTTTTTTTTTTTTTGGCTGTTTTTGGCCGGGGCCAGGTTTGAACCCACCTCTTCCGGTTTTGGGGGCCAGCACCCTACTCCTTGAGCCACAGGCACTGCCCTATATAACTTTTATTAAGTAATAATTTTTCATTTGCTGCTCCTCTAGCCCCAGGTAGCCTCTATTTTACTTTTTGTTTCTATGAATTTATTCTGGATAGACCATATAAGGGGAATCATATATTTGTCCATCTAGCTTATTTCACTTAGCATGTTTTCAAGGTCTGTCCATGTTGTGGAATATATCAAAATTTCATTCACTTTTGAGGCTGAATTGTATGTATATTCTACCTTTGTTATCCATTATCCATTTATCTGTTGATGGATATTTTGGGTTATTTCTACCTTTTGCTTTGCCACTATCTGTCTTGGAAACAGATAAAGATATTAGGAGATACTGAGAGATTTTGATAGTTTTTTTTTTTTTGAGACAAAGTCTCATTTTGTCACCCTCAGTAGAGTGCTGCCATGTCACAGCTCACAGCAACCTCAAACTCCTGGGCCCAAGTGATTCTTTTGCCTCAGCCTTCCAGGTAGCTGGGGTTATAGGCACCCACTACAACACCTGGCTATTTTTTTTTTTTGTAGTTGTTATTGTATAGATGGCTCCGGCTGGGTTTAAACCCGCCAGCCTCATTGCATGTGGCCGGCACTGTAACCACTGTGCTAAGGGCATCGAACCGATTTTGATAGTATTAAGATCACTTTCTGGCAAAGGTCCAATCACCAGTACTAGTGATTGCCCCCAAACCTAATATCCTTATGAGTTTCCTAAAGTATGAAGATGATGCACAGTATTAGGAAATACTCCTTCTTGGGTCTCTATATTACTTTCTTGTGGCTGTTATTATATTATAGTTACAACGACAGTTTTTGTGAGACTAAAATAAAGATATTTAGCATAGCCTGTAGGGTAAACAAGTACATTAAATGTTAAATTCTTCCTCTTTTGCCCCTTCTCCCTTTCCTCTTGTCTCTTCTTTTTATTCCTCCTTTTTTTCCTCCATGAAATTATTCTTACTATTTCTGAAATTAGTCCTTTTTCGCTGTTAGGGGAGCTTTTCTAGATTAGAGCCCCAAAGGCAAGTCAGTAATTTTGTGTGCGTTAATGCTGCAGGTCACCATAAATAAATTGACTCATGATGGAACATTTGTCATTCTGGGGCTTTTGATAGTACTCAATTATCAGGTGTACCTAAATGTTGCATTGACGAAGACCACTTTTGGGGGGGAATATCAAAATCAGTGGCTTATTCAAAACAATATTGAGTTCTCCTATGTGGTAAGGCAATACTAACCCAAACCTAAATATATTTTCTCTATTTTATATCAAAGAAAATTCTCGAATCTTTGAGCTCTTTTGAAGACATTTTTGTAAACTGAAGAGGACTACTCCAACAAATTAGCTGTATAAAATCAGTATTTTAAAACATAGACAATTTTTAGGTAAGTGAAGGAGATGAGAAAATAAAATGAAAGTGTTTCCAAGTATCACGGTCCCCCTCATTCTATTCTTTGTAAAACATTGCTAGCTTAGCCTTTGACTTCTTACTTCCTTGCTAATCCGTTTAGTTAGCCAGTGGATAGGAGCGTAGAATCCTGCTACACATAGACCTGCCAGCTCAGTTTGATAAATCATGTCAATATCCTTTATTCATTCAGTATCCAATACCTAATACATGCACAGCTTCAGTCATAACAGAATGATTTTTCTTTTCTGAGACAGAGTTCTTACTCTGTTGACCCGGGCTAGACTCTGTTGACCCAGGCTAGAGTGCCCTGGTGTCACCCTAGCTTACATTAACTTCAAACTCCTGTGTTGAAGTGATCTTCCTGTCTCATCCCTCCAGGTTGCTGGCACTAGAGGTTCCCACCACTACACCCAGCTAATTTTTCTATTTTTAGTAGAGATAGGGTCATACTCTTGCTCAGGCTGATCTCAAACTGCTGCACTCAGGCTATCCTCCTGCCTTAGCCTCCCAGGTGTGAGCCACTGCACCCGGCTTCCTACCAAAATGATTAAGAAATGTTCCCTGAAGAATACATAGCAAATTATGTGTGAGAGAAAACATGTTTAAGTAATCTTGAAGACATTATGGAAGTATAAAGTTAGAGTTTGTAGAGGAAAAGAGAAATTAATTTGCTACTAAAAAAGCTGTTTGCCATTTTTTGTATTTGTTTATATTTCTATAAAAGGAAAGGAAGTAATAATAGGATAGCTGAACATAGATGATGATTTTGATGAGCGTCTCAGCTTTAGTTGACCTGTCACTTTGTCATCTCAGTTTCAGCAGGGACTTTATATAGCTACTGCATGTAGTCATCTCTCTGGACACGGAGGCTTCTGTTCTCTGGGTATCTGGCTTCTTTGAAGACATCTTTAATTATAATACTCAGTACTATTTTTTAAAATTATAGATCCTGTAATAGGAACAAACTTATCTCTAGGCCAATGGTATAAGTATTTTGATTACATGCTACAATTGATTAAAAAATATTCAGATGCATTTCTGTTAGATACACTTATTTATCTATAATTACATATGTTTATAATATGTTAACTTATGATGTACCTCATAGATATTAACAGAGAAGAAATATGAAATTATTTTAAAATGTCTTACTAATAATGATTGTATGATGACTCACTGTCATTCATTGTATCAAAGCACAATATGTACTTAAGGTCAGCATCATTGTTAGTAAGATATGAATCCACAGTTCAAATAATCTTGATAACTCCACTGCTCCAGCCTACCTTCTGAGGTAGGCTTCTGCTCAGCTGCAGTCAGTTCTCTGAAACTCTCGTCCATTCTACAACAGTGATTTTCCTTCTAAGTCCATTTTTCCCTACACTCCTGAAGGCAGTTATAAGGAAAAGAGTCTAGTAAGAAAAACAATTTTGGGCTCAGCACCCGTAGCTTAGTGAATAGGGCGCCGGCCACATACACTGAGGCTGGAGAGTTCAAGCCCGGCCCAAGCTTACTAAACAACAATGCTAACTGCAACCAAAAAATAGCCGGCTGTTATGGCAGGCACCTGTAGTCCCAGGTACTCGGGAGGCTGAGGCAGGGAAATCACTTAAGCTCAAGAGTTTGAGGTTACTGTGAACTAGGACACCATGGCACTCTTCTGAGGGCAGCATAGTGAGACTTTGTCTCAGAGAGAAAAAGAGAAGAAAAACAATTTTGGGAGATGTGAGAAATCACTTATTTATACTCGAGTCAGTCAGACTTATAAGATGTTATCCACCCTGCTTTTATTGAAGAGATGAAAATTTATTATAGTATTATGTTAATAATATAAAGCCTTTTGTCCTTCATTGGTTATGTGGCATATATATTAATAGTTTCAGAGGGGTTGAAAAAAATACTTTCAGAAATTGAAAAACTTTTATTTTACAGATTATTTTAGTTTCTTTAAAATGGCAGCAGAGGGCACTGTGGTATTTAGTTTCCAAAGCTGTTTAAAATTGGAAAGTTGTTACCATTTTTATGTGTAATGCAGCGTATCTATTCAGCTAATTCAGTGAAAGGCTGAAACGTATTGTTCTTTTGTTTTTCACTCTGTTGGGCCTTTAAAATATTTGCTGAAAAAAAATAAAAAAAATTTTGAGAATTGGAAAATTTAAGGTGCACTGTTTTTCTGGGTACATTCACATTTGCTTCAGAGAAATCCTTTAAAATCCTTTAAAAATATTGTAAATCTGTTCACTCATCTTTAAAGTTAATTTATATAAGATCATCTTGATTAAAATCAGTATTATGAGAAAAAACTTTTCAGTGAATATTACATAAGAAATTTAATTAAATTTTGAAAGATGTTTTGTAGATCTAGCATCTCCAGTTATAAGTTACATATACTTTTATTAGCCCAGAGGCTGCTAGAGATAGCATGCCCAGAGTGACGGATTACCTTTTTATTACAGCATTCACTTAGGAAGCAAGTCAGCCTTAGTCTGACAGGAAGCCTGCATATTTATTTCTACATCATTAATGAGAAAAGAAGAAAAAGCTTGTTCCATAAAATTCCTGTAGGGAAATTATTTGAAAGTTTGATTTACATTTTAAGAATATAATGAACATTGAGTTGTATAGATTTTGTATAAGATAAACCCTAATAAATAGAAAAATACTATTTATAATACATTTACAATGTATAGTAGAACCTGAAGGGAATGTAACCAACTGCTTAACATGCAGAGGTGGTTAACATAAGGCATTAGGCCTTCTGTGCTGATATGTATTGTGGTGCATTTATGGTCTGTGAAAATTAGGGCCCCTTAAGGAGTTGGTCAGTGTAGGGAGGTGGCAACTGTGGAGGTTCTTCTGTATTGTAAGTGTAGGGAAAAGAAAAATCTCAGCTTCTACTTTGGTCATTCTGTTATAAATTAGTTCAAAATAATAGCCAATAATGATTGCTAGCAATTCAATGATTTTTCGTTGGAACTTTCTTGGTGTGTTAGTGTTCTTTTTTTTTTTTTTTTTTAAGAGACAGAGTTTTAGTCTGTTACCCTCTGTAGAGTTCTGTGGTGTCACAGCTCACAGTACTTCCAGCTCCCGGGCTTTGGTGATTCTTTTGCCTCAAGCCTCCTGAGTAGCTGGGACTACAGGTGCCCACCACAATGTCCGGCTATTTTTTGTTGCAGTTTGGCCAGGACCAGGTTTGAACCTGCCACCCTTGGCATATGAGGCTGGTACCCTATTCACTGAGCCACAGGCGCCACCCAGTGTGTTAGTGTTACTAGTTGTACAAAGGAGGAAATTGAAAACCTGTGACACACCCAAGATCACATAGTAAGACAATGACATTGTCAGTGACATACCTTAATAGTTATTCTCCAAACCTATACTCATTGGCCAGATTGTATATCTTTATATATTAGTCTTTATTCCTCAGATCTGTATAAATTCTAGAAGTGGCTTTTTATTTTAAATTAATGTTCTTTATTCTTTACAAATAATCAGTTTTGATATGCAATTACGGTTTTTTTCCCTGTCAAGTAAAATAATTTGTAGGAAGCAAGGAACTTAAAAAAAAAAAGATACGGGGTTTTGCTGTGTTGCCCAGGCTGGAGTGTAGTGGCTGTTCATAGGAGCCATAATAGTGCACTACAGCCTTGAACTCCAGGGCTCAAGTGATAACTCTTGTCTTAGGTCATGAGTAGCTGGAACTACAGGTACATGTTACCATACCCAGCAAAGCATTTATGAACTTCTAAAAAAAATCCTTTCTGGTAGGTATGGTAAGAACAAATAAACTCCATGAAGGCAGGAATCTTTGTTTTGTTGTTCCAACTGCCTAATATCTGGCACTTCGGTATGCAGTAAATATTTGAATAAAAATTTGTTGAATTTACAAATTATTTGATACATTATTGATTTGAAATATTTAAACTTTTCTAGGATTTAAGCTTGGATATTCTTTTGTTTTTTGGAAAAAGATTTTACAATGAGGAGAAAAATTACTCTGCACTTAGCCACTAATTTTAGTAGGAGATGGTTTCTACCATCTATGAACTACCATCATAGTTCATGTCGAATATCGTGGATGAGGAAATGGGAAAGCTTGATGTTAAGGTAATAAATAAGCACAACCTCATCTCATAAAGTAATTTTCTAAATTTAAGGAGGGTTAGCTGGAATTGTAAAATGATTTAAAAATTATTAGAATTAGGTTTATAAAGAGGACATGTTAGTTTAAAATAAATAGGCAGTGATGTTTTATGCTCATATCAAAGCATGAGCCGAAGCAATTAGTTTTAGCTTAAAGCACAGTTGCAGTGTTTACATATAACATGCTTAGCTGTTTTTTTTTCATTAGTAAACAATTTCTTCAGTGAGTACTTTTTCCTGTTATGTGCTATTACTTATCAAAATGATCACAAAATATGTCAAAGGACAAGCTGACACCCTGAATTTCACTTATACTTGTAATACAAACTGCCTAAGTATTAATAATAGGGAGGATATGGAGACACCAAAATTGTTATGTAAGAAAATGAGGGTTGGGAGAGAGAAGTCTCCCAGGTGGGAGGTAAGAGGGAATGTAGAGGCATTCCTTCAAGTATTAAACAGTATTTACTGAGCACCTCTGATGCTAGGTGCTGGAGGTATAGTGAAACAGGTAGGCTAAGTCCTTTCCCACATGTAGCTTACATCGTAGGGAAGGAAACCACATTCAGATAACAGAATGTCAAATCGTGATGAATGATATGAAGAAAAATCAATTAGGATAAGGGGATGGAGAGAGATAGTGAGAGAAGTAGTGGGTTGTCTTAGAAAATGGCATTGTGGTAGTGCCTGTAGCTCAATGGGTAGGGTCCAGCCACATATACCAAGGTTGGCATGTTCGAACCCGGCCCCGGGCCAGCTAAAACAACAATGACAATTGCAACAAAAAAAATAGTCGAGTGTTGTGGCAGGTGCCTGTAGTCCCAGCTACTTGGGAGGCTGAGGCAAGAGAATCACTTAAGCCCAAGAGTTGGAGGTTGCTATGAGCTGTGATGCCATGGCACTCTACCCAGGGCAACTAGTGAGACTCTGTCTCAAAAAAATAAAAAAAAAATAAAATAAATGGCATTGGAACAAAGACTTGTACAAAGTGAAGAATCAAGCCCTGAAGATACCAAGCACAGCACAGGTAGCTAGACATTCAGGTGCATGAGACCACTGGAGGCAACACATGATATCAGAAGGATAAAGGACAGGAGCTGCCACTTACCTTCGGGTATCCTTAGATGTTCTTTTCTGCTGGAATTCTTATGGCAGTCTCTCAGAGCAGTCCAGCTCAGATGGAACGTGATGCTTCCTCACTGGGCAGGTATGGGAGCCTAGGGTTCCAGTCTAGGGAGTCCAGAGAAAGTATGGTGCCCTCATTAGGTCTTTATAGTTCTCCAGTCAAATGCAGTGTACCAGACAGGGGTCATTTTAATCATATACAGTGTTGCCTAGCAATATAATTATCAGGTTGCCAGGGTAACAGAGCTGGTCAATTAAGTGAAGGTCAAATTTTCATGCAGAGGGAAAAGGTTTGGTTAGCCCTTTTGTCTATAGATTTGTTGTTTATTAGTCTTTGATTGCTATTTCTCACAAAGGTTCACCAGGCTTTGCCAATCCTCAGGCATAGAGAGGAATGAGAAAGTAGGCTGGATTTAGATATGAATGGATTCAAGTCACTTGAATAAAAAAGAGCTGGTATTGGTATTAGGTTTCCAAAGCTGTGTTTTAAAAGGTCAGAATATTTCAGTGTGATTTATTATTTACAAAGTTGGTCTCCAAGTATATGGCACACTTCCTGGGTAAAGGGCACAGCTATAACGTGGTCTTTAACCTTACAAATGCAAACTGTGTAACCTAATAAGATGTACCTGCAAATTAATCCGAAATTAAAAAAGTAAAAATTAGTCTCATTTAATATTTGCACTGAATCCATTTGTTGAGACCATTGAAGATAAATTATTTATTTTTTTAGAGAGTTTTATTTTTATATTTATTTATTTATTTTTGAGACAGAACCTCAAGCTGTTGCCCTGGATAGAGTGCTATAGCATCATAGCTTGCAGCAACCTCCAACTCTTGGGCTTAAGCGATTCTTTTGCCTCAGCCTCCCAAGTAGTTGGGACTACAGGTGCCCGGCACAATGCCTGGCTATTTTTTTTTGGTTGTAGTTGTCATTGTTTGGCAGGCCCAGGCTAGATTCAAACCCGCCAGCTCTTGTGTATGTGGCTGGTGCCTTAGCTGCTTGAGCTATAGGTGACGAGCCTATTTATTTTATTTTTTTGAGACAGAGTCTTACTATGTTACTCTTGGTAAAGTGCTGTGGTGTCACAGCTCACAGCAACCTCAAACTCTTGGCCCTAAGTGATTCTCTGATCTCAGCCTCCCAACTAGCTGGGGACTATAGGCCCTGGCCCCAACGCTGGGCTATTTTTTTTTGTTGTAGTTGTCATTGTTATTTGGCAGGCCTGGGCTGGATCTGAACCTACCAGCTCCGGTGTATGGGACTGGAGCCTTAGCTGCTGAGCTATAGGCACTGAGCCTTTGAGAGAGTTTTAGAAGGGTGATTTGTATAAATTGATATTGTTATATCACTGAGGAACTTCAGTTATGTTGAGGTTTTGTGTGGTTGTAAAAGTCTCATAAATGAATTGAAGTTAAAGATAATTCAATAATAGATCTTGCCTAACACATTTAAAGAATGATAAAATTTTATTATAAAAACGCATAATAGGTGGTCCATCTACTAAAGGTTAGAAATCAGCCTTTTAGGTAAAATTTACTATGGCAGCACAGGGTGCTACTATGATAGGACCTTTATCTGTAAAAGATTAAAGCCAACGTTTGTGGAATCACAGCTTTTCTTCAGCCAAAATTTGAATATAGTTATTAAAACAGATTCATAGTTGAACCCCACCCCACCCATTCGACTATGATTAGGATGTGAGCATATACAAGTAACTACTTTATTTAAATTACTTGTGCATATTGGAGAAACATCAACTTTTACTTCATTCTTCTGTTGGATAATGTATTTAATATAAAAACCCAGGATTTTGTTTTTAGATTTTGAATATATCTCATCCTGTTCCTCCTCTAATTGAATGAGGAATCCTTTCTTAATAGCAGCCCTTGCACCAGTACCCAGTTCCTTCATTTGCTGCCTGCTCCTCTCCTGTGTTTACTTGTATTTATTCTTGTTACTACAAAAGACTTCTTCCATCGCTATAAATCTGCTCCCATTCTTGAGAGGAAGTGAGGCAGTATGGTCAGGCCAAATCATGTCAGAGTTCACTGGAAATCAGGTGTATTGGTTTGGGAGGTGGGACATACTGTACAGTGTGTTCCTACCTCTGCTAAGATATCATCTACATATCTTTTCAGCAGGAGTAAAGGTTTGGCATTTTCTTGCAGAATGAGTTGGTAGACATAACAGGTATTTGAGCTAATTTATCCATACTTTATGGTTTATTAATGTAAACATTTCTAATCTTAGGCTATCACTCCATGTAAGTAAACATGTCATGTTTGTTGTAATATGCATGCTGCTGGGAATTTCCTTTAATAAAACATTCAGACCAGGCGGACTGGCTCACTTCAGTAATCCCAGTTCTTTGGAAGGCTGAGATGGTCCTTGAGGTCAAGAGTTTGAGACCAAGGTGGGCAGCAGAGTGAGACTTTGTCTCTACTAGGAGGAAAAAAATTAGCCAGGTGTGGTGGCACGGTGCCTGTAGACCCAGCTGCTCAGGGGGCTGAGGTAGGAGGATTGCTTGAGTCTAGGAGTTCGAGGTTGTAATGAGCTATGATGACACCACTGCATTCTAGTCTGGGTGACAGAGCTAGACCCTGTCTCTGAAAGAAAAAATGGGTATGTATATGTATATACACACACATAAATATTCACTTGTATGCTATTATAATGGCATCTGACATCTCCCTGCAATAGTGTTCTGTTGTGAAAATTTTATTCCCATTATGTCTGGGATGTGACAGATGGATTTCATATGAAAAACACAATGAATCAAAGTACATTATGGCAAAATATAAAGGATTATTCACATAAGAAACTGTTCATTAGCTGCTCCTAGGGAAGAGAATACCCTAGGCTGGAGGACTGAGATGGGAGGTATGCCCTTTTTTCTATCTGGATTTTCTTGTGTTATGTATAAGAGTTACCTAAAGTAAATAGTAAAGTGGTAAAAAGTAAGTAAAACAAAGCAACAAAGTAAACAATAACAAAAGAGAAAATAAATGGATAAAGCAGATATTCTTTGGATATGGTTTTGGCCAAGTATCATCTGGTGGCTTCTATTTAGATTTCTTCTCACAATAGGTATAATCTCTGTATTGATTGATGCCTGAATTTCATTAAATTTTCCTCTGTATGGTAATTGTATTCTAATAGTTTATCATCTAATTGTTCCTTCAAACTTCAAATGACATAGAAGAGTTGCCAGGTTTCTCTCTGACATGAGATCTGTTCTCAATTTGGAATAGAAGTTAGCAGAAGTGTTGCTTTATGAATGAAAGGATCATGGTGACTTATGAGTATTCTTCCCCTAAAGATAATTAAGATAGGACTTTTTGAGATACTTTAATCTGTACAGATCAGGGATTCCAACCTTTTAGCTTCTCTGGGCCACACTGGAAAAAGAGTTGTCTTGGACTATATATATACACACACACTTTATATATGTAAAATTTATATATATATATACTTTGAGTACACAAGTGCTAACAAAAGCTGATGAACCAAAAAAAAGATCCGTGCATAATCTTCATAATATTTGCCCCACAGATAAGCAAAGAAGTCTTCACTTAATAATCCTAATTGTGCAGCAGCCTGTTTAGAAATCATTCAGCAGGTCGTAAGTTTGCAATCACTAATATATAGGACATATCTAAGTAATAAAATATCTTTTTTTTGATATTTTTTATTATAGAAATAGAAGAAAAGTGGGCATTGTAAAACTAGTGGCATATTTGACATTGTATTTGAGAAATTAGTGCATCACTATCTGATTTGATGGAAGTAGTTGAAATTCTCATTGAGTTTTCAAGGTGCTCATCAGATATTTGGGTTCTAGTTTTTTTTTTTTTTTTTTTGAGACAGAGCCTCAAGCTGTCGCCCTGGGTAAAGTGCCGTGGCATCACAACTCAGCAACCTCCAACTCCTGGGCTTAAGCGATTCTCTTGCCTCAGCCTCCCATGTAGCTGGGAGTACAGGCACCTGCCACAACACCCGGCTATTTTTTGGTTGCAGTCATCATTGTTGTTTGGAGGGCCCAGGCTGGATTTGAACCCGCCAGCTCAGGTGTATGTGGCTGGTGC
>CAUYQV010118461.1:0-16993 GCA_963574575.1 Galagoides demidoff
TCCCAGCTACTTGGGAGGCAGAGGCAGGAGACTCGCTTGAGCCCAGGAGTTGGAGGTTGCTATGAGCTGTGATGCCATGGCACTCTACCCAGGGGGATAGCTTGAGGCTCCGTCTCAAAAAAAAAAAAAAAAAAAAAGAAAATATCACGAATGCTCAAACTTAATTCACCAAGACCACTACTGCTAATTACGTGTAGGTCCCTATAATTTATTGCCCGAATTGATGTAATATTTATTTTTAAATTTAATAGTAACTATTTTAATAGGCAATACATTCATATGCCTTAACATTTAAAAGGTAAAAAAAAAAAAATAGTATCAAGAAAAACTTTTCCGGAATGAATGAATTTTTCCTGAACAGTGGTATATGTATACCATGGAATATTCTTCAGACATAAAAAGATAAAGACTTTACATATTTTGTATTAACTGGGATAGAGTTGGAGAACATTCTCTTTAGTAAAGTATCATAAGAATGGAAAAGCAAGTATGCAGTGCATTCAATACTAACATGAAGCCAGTAGAGGAACTAATACATGTCCATACAAGAGAAAAACTCAATTTAATTCAAATTGGGAGGGGGGTGATGGGAGGACAGAGGATTGGTGTCTCTCACCTAATGGGCACAGTTTAAGAGTACATGACACACATCCTGGGTTGAGGGGCACTTGCTTTTTTTTTTTTTTTTTTTTGCAGTTTTTGGCCGGGGCTGGGTTTGCACCTGCCACCTCTGGTATATGGGGCCAGAGCACTATTCCTTTGAGCCACAGGCACCACCCAGCACTTGCTTTTCTTAAGATTTCTTTTTCTCTTTTCAATTTATTATTGACTTTTTTTTTTATTTCTGACTTATGCTATTCTTCTGTATCGTCTATCTTTTTTTTAAATAGCTGATTTATAAAGTATAGTTTTCTCCTAGTATTTATGATTCTTTTCTCTTTATAATAAAGTCAGAGGGAATTTGACTAAGACACACCTGTAACCCTCAAATCTCACTCCTTCTCTAGAGTGGATTCTTCTACATAAATTTCCCCAAATATTTTTGAGGTTGGTTCTCAGTTATTCACAATCACCTATCTGGAATGCTAATTCCCCAGTCTTCTCAGACTCATTACTGGTCGTAATATCTTGGATTTATTTCATTTTTTGCTACTTTTCTCAATCTATGTATATTATACATGCCTTGGAGGATCATGTCTCCATGTTACCTCAGGATCATTTATCCATGGAGCATATATCCTTGCACCAGCCCTTATATCAAACTGTGGCCTTTCTTCCAATCTCAAGTATATTAAATAATCTCTAGTTGACATGGTTGCATAGAATCTTGATCTGAGAATTTCAATAGTGTCTAAATTGCTTTGTCCTCAAATCAATCCTGACTCACATTACTATAAATAGTGTCACAGTGTATTCTGTGGATATTTCATTTAAAGTTGATATCACAAAAGTCACAGAGAGGAAAGTGGTCAGTAGAGGAACTTATTTAACTTTTTAAGAAAATAATTTGGCTTGAATTGGTCCCTTGGTTGCCAGAAAGCCACCACATTGACTTTAGAATAAGAATGCAGTTGGCATCATTGCCACAAACCTGGATATGATCCATGTGTTTTCCAGATCTTACTCTTCTCACTAACCTGACACACAATTTAATATTTTTAGTTTGCTTAATAGAAATAGTTATGAAATGAAAACATTTCATTTGCAAATTTTTGGAAGATTTCTATAGAGATATATACTGAAAATTGCCGAGGACATGGACAATATGTATCCTTGACACTTGCCCTGGGTCTAGAACTTTCATTTTATTTCAGCATTTTCACTATCAGAGATATTCAATATTTAATAAGAAAAAAATTGGTATGTTTTAATACTTTTAATTTATTTAAAGTGAGACTATTATTTCATTATTAAGAGTAATTTTTTGAGAAACTTTATTCAAACTAATATCTACTACAATGGAAAGCCTCAGGCACCCATTAAATAAGAAATATTTTCTTTCTCAAATTGCTTATACTACACATATATATTCCGTTTGTTCATCTTCTCTTGAAAATACATTTTTTTTGTTTGTTTTTGCTTCTTAAGTAGCTAATTTCCTAGATAATTCTAATAAGAATTTTAATGAAATGGAGGGCAATGACTTGCCACCAGACACTTACCCTAAAGGAAGAAATGTCTGTCTGAATGACGTTTAGTATCAGTTAAGAGACTCTCCACATTTGAAATGGCTTTGTGTTTTTAAAACATTTTCTAAGAGAAGCATTTCCTGTATTCAAGTCATATTGCATGCAACATAAATAGCAAATTACAATGTCTACTAAGAGATGACAATATTCTTATGAAAAAATTAAAATTATTTCAGTTTATCCTCTTCCATTCCCTTTATATGTGGTTCCCTCATCACTTTTTTTTTCTAAATTGCAATACTGAGATACGTGCATTGTTGTCTTACATTCTCAAAGTAACTTTTTAAAAAATTTCTTTGTTATCCGTTATGAATCTGTCTGAAATATTTGACCACATATATGAGAAAAATTTTGATGCAACTAAGTGGAAGTTGACATTAAGTTGGAACCACTGAAGCGCATGTGATTTGGGCGCCAATGGGACATGTTCTGGCATGAATGTATATTGTCTTCGTTTTGTGAATTCTTTCATTTGGCTCATCGTGCTGTCATGCTACGTGAAAGGCAGAGACAATATATTAGGTGCCTTCCTTAATCTCTTGCCCTTGATCACTCATCTCTCTACAACTAACATAGATCTTTTAAAATGTAAATGGGATTTTACTATTCACGTGCATGTATGTACACACGTATAAAATATTTTGCTCTTTTTAATCTTATATATATTGCATGTTTTCTCCTGAATAATTGCACATTATTGTGTGTTTCTGTGAGATGTGTTTAGACTAGAAGATTTATTGTATCTTTCCCAAATGAATATGACTTTAATATGAATTTTTTCATAGAAAAAGTCATGAATTACCTATTTTAAGAAAACTCAAATGCTAAAATACTGTATTTGGAGACAGATAACTTTGCTTCTCACTTAAACCCACTTAAAGAATACTTATGTATTTATTGAAATTCTACCCTTATAAAATAAATTATAATTCAATTATAATTTATATGAGAGTTTATATTTGAACTAATTATTTTAGAATGTTTTCTATATCTGTGTTAATAATCCATTTATGCCTATGTGTTCTGTGTTATATTTCCATGGTTTGTGCTCAGAGAAAATTTATACATTGCCAGATTCCACAAGAGAATAACCCCTTTCCATTTTAAGATTTCTTTTTTATGATCTTATTTTTATTTATTTATTTATTTTTTATTAAGTCAAATACACATAGATCATGAACATATTCAGGCATATGTGGGGTACAATGTGCTGATTTTGATTCTATTTTATACAATCTGTCGGTGGTTACATCAAACCGATCATCATAACTTTCACCTCATTTACTTGATTATTGTGCCAAAACATCTATGTTCTACACTTCACTTGTAACCTTGTCATATGCTCCATATGTGTCCGTCCCTCTCCCTTCCCTCCTTTTCTCTCCTTTGTCCTGGGTTATAGTTGTGTTCTATCTTTCATAGGAAAGTGTGAGTAAATATAAGTAGCTTTCGTAGAAGTACTGAGTACATTGGATACTTTTTCCTCCACTCTTGAGACTCAGGAGAATATGTTCCAGATCCCTCCATGTATGCCTTTCAATAAAGATTTACATTTTTTTATATATTACTGTTTTTTCTTTATATATAGGACTTACATCTTTATTTTCAAGATTATTCCTAGCATTTCAAGACTTGGCTGAATTCCATATATCTTTATATTTAATAATTCTGTTGTTTACTTATAATGAGTCTGTTATCTTGATTTTTCCTTTTTACTACTCAATCTAAGAGTTTATTTAGAAGAAAATTTCCCTTTAAATGTTTATAGTATACAGATTTTTGGCTATTTTTTAAATACAATCAAGTTACCATTTTTTACTTGAATTTTTATCAGATAATATGAAAAATGTTGCTTCTGTCCTTCAGGATTTGTTGCAATTCATTTGTGGCTTGATATATGCCCTATTTTCATGAATAATTCATGATTTGTTTAAAAAATAAATATTTTCTGCCATTTACTTTGTTCATTTTAGGTGTAATCTTCATGTGCTGATTTCTGAGAAGTATAAGCTTTGTTTAGTAAACGTGAGTTTTCATTTATCATTTTCTATTTTCATTGTTATTATTTTGCCATCTACATTTTGAAGCTACACTTTTGAGTGCATAAAGATTCTTTACCATAGAGCTGTACCTTTTATGGTATCAAATTTGATTAGTATGTCTTTTTCCTTCTTTTTATCTTTAATCTTTGTGTGAATCTATTCCATGTATGTCTCTAGAAAATAGTGTATGCCATATTTTTTAATTCTGATATGAATTTTCTTAAAAGATCAGCTCCTCACATCTTTTGTACTATTAACCTGGGTGGAATTGAAGCATATTCTTCTTAGTAAAGTATCACAAAAATGGAA
Source organism: Galagoides demidoff (assembly GCA_963574575.1). Lineage (NCBI taxonomy): Eukaryota > Metazoa > Chordata > Mammalia > Primates > Galagidae > Galagoides > Galagoides demidoff. The sequence continues at coordinate 4,541 of CAUYQV010118461.1, forward strand.
AAGCAAGTATTCAAAGTACTCATTACTAACATGAAGCAAGTAAATGATCTAAGACACTCCCACATAAGAAAAAAACCCAATTCAATTCAAGTTGGGGAGAGGGAGAAAGAAGGAGAGTTGAGAGCAGAGGAGGGAGGGAGATGGGTGCCCTCCCACTTACTGGGCACAATGTAAGGGTGTGTGGCACATCTTTTGGGTACGGGACACAACTACAAGAGGAATTGTATCTAACAAATGGAAACATTGGGTGTAACCTAGTTGTTTTGTATCCTCACATTTTCCTGAAATAAAAGATAAATAAACAAATAAATAAATAAATGCCAAGCCCCCTCCACAAAAAGAAATGAACAAGGAGTTCTGTGTCAGTCATTTATATTACTGTTAGAACATAGCAAATTTAAAAATAGTATCTTCTCTTATTTCACCCATTCACTCTCTATCCTGTTTATCATTTCTTCCTCTTTTTGTTGGATTTTTATTATTTTTAAATTTTTTCATTCTAATGCACAGATAATAGTTGTATATTCTTATAGGGTACATCTGATGTTTTGTTACAGGCATATGATGTGAATAAATCAAATCAGGGGGGTTTCTTTTCAGATCTTTTGCCTATTTTTAATCAGATTAGTTGGTCTTTTACTATTGAGTTATCAGAATTCTTTATATATTCTTGTTATTTACCCCTTGTCAGATGGGTAGTTATCCAATACAGAGAGTGCCTAAATATATGTGTGTGTGTGCGTATACTCATTTTGAGAAAAGAAAGAACTGTATTAAAATTGCAATATTCAATATGTACTAATAATGTTTGTTATTTTGATAATGTGTGTTACCTTTTGTAATTGCAGAAGTCAAATGTGACTTTATCAATGGAATAGAATAGAGAACTCAGAATAAACCCACACATGTATAGTGACCATATCTTGACAAAAGTACCAAGAATATACAGTGGGGAAAGGGGAGCGCTTCAATAAATCAATAAATGGTGCTGGGAAAACTGGATATCCATTTTAGAAGACTTAAATTATGCTATTATCTATCACTATATACAAAAATAAAATAAAAGTGGATTAAAGAGTTAAATATAATACTTAAAACAATGGCAGTATGAAAAATAAGACGTTGGTCTGGGCAAAGGCTTCTTCCTCATTTTGTTGGACTGATTGAGAATTTTTAGATAATACATATTTATTTCTTGAATAATTTAGAATTTCCTTAACTAATTCTGTTCTTCTTTTCATTGTAATTAAATTACTAAACATAAAATTTTAAAACAGGTGTCAGTGTTTCAGGTTGATCATCATTAATAGACTATTTCCAAAAAGCCAGCACCCTCCCTTCTTCCCTGTCCCCAGTGCCCATCACCAATGCCATGTCAACAGCATTTATTACTTTTGTTAACTAAAAAGATATAATGCTATAGCAATTATAAAGCAATAACCCTATCATATTCTGCTTTATTTCTATCCATTATTTTTTGTGGAGAGTTCTTGTAATCGTAACTAGTAAACCCAAATGTGTATATATATAAAATTTTTATGTAACCAGACAATTGTCACCTCCAGGAGATACTTATAACCATTTTTAGAAATGATGTAGTTGTATCTGGGCAAATCTGGATAAATAAAATTTGGGGTAACTATTTTCCTACTTGTTTCTTTTCTGCTTAAATAATCATAACTGGGCTACCACAATAATTGAATGTTAATAGAGAACAAAGAGAGGAACAATAAACTATACACTTGTTGATAATTGCAGCATCCATAATTTTTCAGATGGTTCCCAAGATTTCTGCATCAATTATAAACTATTGAAAGAAAAATTAGTTCTTAGTATTGATAAAGTAGTGATAATTCTTGACATGGAAGTGTATTTTGCTGTTATTAGTTTTTCATTCACTTGTCAACTGTGAAGTAGAAAGACATTTTATATTCTTTTTCATTTCTTACTGAGACATGTTTTTTCATTTTCCTTCAATAATTTTTAAATTAAATATTTATTAAGTATCTATAATATTGATTATTACTCTGTAAGTCATGATTACTGCCTTCAAGATGCTTAGACTGTAGTGAAATAAGAGATAGGACTTTGAAAAGTTAATGCCCAGGAGTTGGAGGTTGCTATGACTGTGAAGCCAGGGCACCTTACCCAGGGAGACAGCTTGAGGCTCTGTCTCAAAAAAAAAAAAAAATTAATGAACACAGGTTTAAGTAATGGTTTGGAGCACCAATGAAAGAAGTCATTTGAACATAGATAATTTACTTTCACACTGTTAGTTACACAGAGGGTAACATTAAGTGGAGTTAAAAAAACAGCAACAGTGCATGCCCCCATGGAGAATAGTGTTTTGGAAGCAAAATCTAAAGTGTTCTTTGAGATACAGCAGTGGATGACAAGAATTTCTTTCTCTATTGGTGAGTTGATGCAGTAAAATAAGAGAGAAACTGCTTCAGAGATAAAGAGAAAATTTCCATATTGTTGAGTGCTAAGACTTGCTAAGATGTCAGTTAAAGCTACCTTTCCAAATTTACTTACTTATCTACTTTTCCTTTTTTTTTTTGCAGTTTTTGGCCAGGGCTGGGTTTGAGCCTGCCACCTCTGGCATATGGGGCCAGCGCCTTATTCCTTTGAGCCACAGGTACTGACCTACCTTTCCAAATTTAGAAGTTGCTAATCATGCTTGGCTCTGCCTGGAGAGACAGCCTATCAATTTGACTTCTCCTGTTCTCCTGTCAGGTTAATCACAATGGATACTAACTTCAAAATCATCTATGCTTTTATGCAGATAGTCAAAATTGCAGTACAATAAAAGCTGCATTTAGCTTATTTAGGGTGGTGCTAGTCTGAGAGAGGTGTAACAGAGATATGATTTAGTCTAAATCTGAGGAAAATAAATGAATTCCTTGCTACTCCACTAACTGACTATGAATTTAAGGAGAACATGTGTGCCAGTTTTAGAGGCTACGTTTTATGAGTTTAGTCTTTATTCACTAAAATTAGTAAAATCAAAGTCTTAAATCTCCAAGTTGTGAACTTCTTCCTCTTCTTCTTCTTCTTCTTTTTTTTTTTTTTGCAGTTTTGGCCAGGGCTGAGTTTGAACCCACCACCACCACCTCCGGCATATGGGGCCAGCACCCTACTCCTTTGAACCACAGGCGCCACCCAAGTTGTGAACTTCTAACTGAACTTCATACAACAAAATATTTTTCTAAAACCTTTTTCTGGTGAAAACTTATCTTTGGAAAGAATATTGTTCCTTACTAAAAATATGTGCTGTCAACAGGCTTAATTAATCACTGGTGACAGAGAAGAGAAAAAATAATTACAAACATTTAATGTTTTTTATATCTCATTAGAAGATTTAGCCATTGCACTTTATTGGAATAAAAACAATTACTGGGAGAGGATCTAAAGGCTGATATAAACTTGAATAATTAAAAGATAAGATATCAACAAAGGCCATGCTTATTGATATAGATATAGAACAGCATGATTTTTTTTCGAAATAATAAGTTAAAACTTCTTTAAAGTTTAAGAGAAATGAAGCCAAAGATGTGCAAGAAGGGTCACAATAGCTGTATTCTTCGTTGTTTTAAGTACTTCTATTCACCTAAGAAACATTACTTTGCCTTCAGTACTACATATTACTTAAAGCCATATCCTTCATCTAGGAAAAACTAAATAAACAAAAAGCCCAGGAAGTATAACTGTCTTTGTAGGAAATTTTAAAAGCAACTTAAAAGTAATAACAGTAAGAAGTAAAAATTAACGAATGTAATATTGCATAGCTTAAGCTAATCAGTTCACGTTAGGCCATCAAAGTGTTTTGAAAATGAAGTATTTTTGGTACTCTGAATCTGTTAGTTGGGCAGTTTCATAGAAAAGAAGAGAAATCTTCAAGACACTATAAGCTAATTCAAATATCAAATATTGAGGCCACCATAAAGGAGAAGGATATGAAAGATGTCATCCTAGTATTATTCTTAGTAGTCTTACCCAACACTTAATTTACCTTTAAGAAATGTTAAATTTTTCACTTTGAGAACTCCATTATACTGTTCATAGATTTAATGTTTAACATTTGCCAATGTGTATGAATTTAACGTTTTTTCTTTAGATCAGCTTTTTTTTCTGCAACATGTAAAAAAATAAGAAAGTTTGCACAAATGCATGAGATATTTTGCATTTGCTCATCTTGGCTAAGAAGGGCAAATACAAGTGTTTATAAAAAGAAATACATTTCCAATATTATACATTTTTATTTTTATAGGAGTAGCTGCCTTTCAAACATTTAGCATTTTGATGCAGTTGGTAATGTCTGTATTGGCTCCATATTCTTATTGGAGTATACAGGTTACAGTTGGTACCTTGACTAATCTGGACAATATATGTCGGGCGGGAAGGTAGATCTGTAGTAGGCTGAGTAGTGGCAACAAAGAGATCCATGTTCTAACCCCTGAAAACTAGGAGTATTACCTTACAGGGAAAAAGAGTGAATAATATTTCATGAGGCACAAATATAGTTCAGTTAAAGTCATGGAGAGGAGGAACTTAGCCTGGATTATCCAGTAGCTCCTAAAGGCACTTGCATGTGTCTTTCTAAAAGAAAGGCTAAGCAAGTTTTGAGACACAGGCACAGAAAAGAACATGCTCAGAGAAGGAAGAGGCAATATGTCTTCAGAGGCAGAGATTAAAATGTGAGTCACTTAGGGAAGGCCAACAACTACCAGAACATAGAAACTGCTGAAGCAAGCAAAAAAGACTCTCCATTAGAACCTCAGCAGGGAGTGCACCCCTGCTGGTGTTTTGATTTTGGACCTCATGTCTTCAGAACTGTGAGAGAGAATAAATTTCAGCTGTTTTAAGGTATTCATTTTATAGTTAATTGTAAGGCAGTCGTAGGAAACCAATTCAGATCTTTTTTTCGGGGGAGGGTGCTTAAACAAAGGAGCATTCTCTCTCCCTCTCTCTTTTTTGAGTCTCACTTTGTTACCTTTGGTAGAGTGCCCTGACGTCACAGCTCACAGGGACCTCAGACTTTTGGACTGGAGTGATCCTCTTGTCTCAGCTTCCCGAGTAGCTGGGACTAGAAGCACCTGCCACAACACCCAGCTATTTTGGGTTTTTTAGATATGGGCTCTCACTCTTTCTCAAGCTGGTCTGGAACTCCTGAGCTCAGATGATTCATCTGCCTTGGCCTCCCAGATAGCTAGGATTACAGGCGTGAGCCATGGCAACACACCACAAACATTGTCTTTCATCTTGTAGTTTGAATTTGCTCTATCAGCTTGTGCTGAGAAGGAAACCCAACCCAAGATGTGCCAACAATAGTATTCTCCCCTCATTCACTCAGGCATCCATAGTTCATCAGGCAGGATGCAAATCTGCCTGGATCTTTCAATGAAAGATTTTTACATTATTTATCTTTCATTGATCTTTGTATCTAAAGAACTTGGTTGTACCAACCATAAGTAGCTATTTCACAAATAATGATGCAAAAATTGTCTGTGTAAATTAGCCTTTCTTCCATGTGAATTCTGGGCTTGCCTTTTAAGTGACCTCAAAATTCAAAAAGTGAACATAGATATTTAAGAAGATCCAAGGTCCAGAGACTCAAATTTCTTTTGTCTGGATACTATTTTTCTTTATTAGCCAAATCAGGAGCCAGTAACCTAAAGTTAAAGGGGGAACACTTTGAAAAAAATTTATATCTTTAAAATTACTTTTCTAAAATTCTTGAGTAAATTGATGTCTGAGCAGCAGGAGATGGGGTAAAAGAGATAACGAATAACAAGCTAGTGGAAAAAAGTAACTGTTGGGTTCAAACTTAGCATGTCCAGGGGTCAAAATGATATAACCATATTTACTCTTTGTTATATGAAATTTTAATTTTACAGAAAATCAAAATGAACTATAAATATTTGTTGAATGGGGGTTAATTTAAAAATAAAGTACATTTTCCAAATTGAAAATAATGTAATTAATGCAGACTTTTTGTTTTACACATTTATGAATATTAGTTAATCAAAACACTAGGTAACATGTTAAACTGAAATTTACATGGAAAACATGATATTTTACAGGCCCTAAGTGTTTCTAGATTACTTCACACTTCATAAACTTCATTATTTCTGACAGTTCTCAGAGTTACACAGTAAGCTTGTCTTATCCATCCTCCTCTCTTCCATCCTTGCTACTAATATACCATTTAGAATAGTGATGTACCTGATTACAAAGGTCTGGATATCTTATTTCCTGAAAAATCGCTATTGAAATGCAGATAAAATGTGATTACAGAACAAATCTCATTAAGGCAAATGCTTAAATTACATCACTCTTTTCCCTGACTGCTCCATGTTTGACCTTAGATAGATTGTTTTATATATTTGATTAATGCTTGTTTTGAATTAGGGAATCTTATTCTTCTTCTAATAAGTTAAGGATTTACATTTATAAACTCTGGTGGCTTTGTGTTATGCACCATTGGTGATCTACTCTTCGTATGAAAGTGTAAGTGATTGTAAGTAAATGAGATGAGGTATATATTAATGAGTGTGATGTAAACATTCCTAATTCTATATGAAATCAGCACACTGTACCCCATAAATGCATTAATGTATACATGACCTATGTGTTTATGATTTAATCAAAAAAAATAAAGAAAATAAACTCTGGGTGGGTCTTACTGAATAGCAAATCTTTCTTAAAAATAAAACAAAACAATCTGGATAAGAAAACCAAAACCACAAAATTTTCCAAAATCACATTATGTATGTGATCTTATTGGAAAAGCGTATATGTACAGTGTTCTGACTTCTCACATAGATGACATACATATGACTAGCATACATATTATTGGAAGCAATAAATTTGTAACAACAAAATTTTTATCTCACATAGCATACATTGATTAATTCATCTACATGGTAAGGCATCTGTCAGGCATTTGGTCTAGAGGAGGGGGAAGAAGAGAAGAATCACGAGAAATATGAGGAAGAGATATGTTAGAAAACAAATTCCATACTCTGTTTTCTATTAATACAAGTAAAAATTAAGAAACAATTATGAGTCACACACCATTTTATGTCTTTATCTTTTATGTTAATAATTATTGATATTTATTATTTACATCGTTATTTAGACTTGCATAGAACATTTAGTATATTTGGTAATATGCTACTACTTTGCGAGGAGAATGGTTAACAGAGAACATAAAACATGGTAGAGTACTCTTTCAACAGAAAGACTCTGTCCCAAATAGTTAACCAAAATAATTACTTTGTGCACTTAGCTTACAAGTGTCTTCTGTCATTTATTACAAATATTGAGCAATGCACAATGGGTTTTGGGAATCAAAGGCAACAAAATACTGTAGATGTATAAGCTTAAGGGTGAATGTTAGCTGTAGTCTCCAACGCCATCCTCAGAGAAAAAGTTTAGCATTATCTTCTTTCCAGTGTTAACTCAAAAATCACCCCACAAATTCCTTTCTATATCAAATAATTAGTAACAGCGCCTTCCAAATTGTTTTCAATTTCATGCATTTTATTTATTTTTCTCATTTTACTGAACTCTGGATGATGATCAAAGATTTAGTTGTCCCCTTTTTTGACTGATCTGTCATCTGATGTGGTATTTGATACTATTAGGTGTCTCTTTTTTTACTTTGAGGAGCATTTCTCCCTTATTTTAAAGAGTATTCTCATTTTGAGTGTCTTAATGGTCAGATTACTTCTATTTTTCCTCTGAGAAATTTAAACATTTGCGCTATTTTTTTATTGTTATTTGTTAATTTATTTCAGTGAGATAAAAACCCTTGGAAAAATTGACTGTTATTTCAATATCTGCTCTTAAATTCAATTTCTTTCACTGGTCATAAAATGTAATAAATTTTCTCCTAGGTATGAGTATACTTGGTTTAACACTTGAAGTAAATCAAGTGTAATAACTGTTTTTCCTATTTCTCAAATCTACATTTTCTATGGAGAAGTGTAATAAAAATCAGTCTTCTGTAGAGCTTTTGTGAAGTGGAGTGGTCTTTGGCTTCTCTAGACAGTAGCTGATTCACTGCAAATGAAGAACTCTCTTTCATTAAGTCCACTAAGCCTTTACAGTTCTCATTTGTGGACCAGAACCACAGGCATTTCATTTTCAGGAAAAAAAGAAAAGTGTTAAAAAACACTTTTTATATTTAGAGATTTTACTTCAATAAATCAATGTATCTTGAATTTGATAATTTGACAGGGCTTGATAATTCAGACCACATAGTCGATTAATTCCAAATTTAAAATTGTAGTTAGGTAAGCTTTGTACTTTAAAAATTCTAGTTTCAAACATATTTAAAAATACTATGCATTAAAAAATGGAGGCTAAGACTAAATAATAGAAATTGACAAAGTCAAAGGCAGGGTTTTTTTATAATAGAGCTCCTGAAAATCATTGTGTAATTTTGCTACTTTTTTTAAAAGCACAAGATGGTAATCTAGATGTAATGCTGGTATATACCTAGCATAAAATATATATATTATAAATTAATTATACATTATTTATATTATAAATTAAATTATATTATTTTGTGAAAACTAGGTATGAGAAAACAAAATATAAAATTTATGTTCTCTGGGTTTTTATATTCATATTTTTAGCACAGATGATATAAGAGATGTCAATATTTATTTTTTCCTTTGACTAATTTTTCTTCTACCTAGAGAACGAAGTATTGAATGGCATGACTATAATATTTCTGGTTTGGTAGTTGTTATTACTAATATTGTTATATTACCTGAATTTGACCTAAGATGCTCCTAGTAAATGAATAATCATATCTAGGTCCTGGGAGACCAACTAAAATTGATGAAAGATTTGTTTAATGAAGTCATTAATGCAAATTACATGGAAGGAGATTCCTAAATAAATTAATTAATAAAGAAACCACTTATTATAAATGACTAGTAATCTTACCTATCATTAAAATGATCTTAAGTACCTTTGGATTTTGGAATTCTCTCAAATGTGATTGAAGAAGTGCTATTCTGATTGGATTGCATTAGAAAAATGTATTCTAGGGCAAGTTAATATGAACGTGGATAAAGAAAGTGAGGAAGTGATCAACTGCGCTTAACCCTCTACAGCAGTTCCCACATCCCAGGTGGCCATTCTGTAACTGCACAGATGACTGTAAAGATTACCTGACTCCTGGAGAACACAAAGCCCACAGGGCCAGCAAATCTGCAATGTGGATCTCAGGTCACCATTACTGATCAACTGTAGATTATCAGTGATTATAACTAGTGAAATATTCTTCCAATCAAATATCCTTTAAAAACCACTTCTCCCTAGACGGTAACATTGAAATTTTCTATTTGTTTCTTCTTCTATTTTATCTTCCAATACAATTTGTTTTAACAATAAAAAAGCATAATCAACTGAGCCATGGTATGGTGAGTTTCCAGAGAAATGGGTATACAGTCTTTGCAGAAAGCTATTTGTGCCTACATAAAAATGCCATATTCTTATATAAGTTATTTCTGAGTTTTCTTAAAGAATTAATCAAACAGAATTCATGAGATTGTGCATGTATATATTTATATTAATGTTATCTACTAGATCAGTATATTTGTAGTATAATTCTAGGTGGAAAAAGCACAAGACAGATTATGTTTATTTGTTCTTTGATTTCCACAAATTGTTTTTATGTCTAATGTGTGGCTAGCACATGTTTTAAAAAAAGTAATTGGCAAAATGTATAAAATTTCCTACTTTATGGAACCTTTACACTAGTGGAAGATGAACATGATAAATAAATACTTAGAGTGAATTAATTAATTAAAGTATCAAGCAGTCCATGGGAAAGAGACAGGGGCTCTAAGTGACTGTAACAGGGGATCTAATAGAGCCTATTGATGAGATAGAGCCTTTGTGGGATGGTGCCTGAAAATTGTATAGGAGTTACTCAGTTAAACTATGGGAGTATTTCAAATAGAAGGAAAGTCATGATCAAAAGTCCAAAAACAATAACTTCAGGAACTACGAAGGCAGACAGAAGATTAAAATGTACAATTGTAAGCAAGGGAAGGTCTTTTAAATAACACATAAAGATTTTAATAACTAAGTAACAGGAAGCCATTGAAATATCTTAAGCAAGTACATGCATTATGACTGTACATCTATAAAAGTAAATTTCATACATACACATAGTCAAGGAGTCATTGAAAAGTAGCAATGAATTTGGGGAAATTTCTTTCTAAAAGAGAGAACCAAAGTATAATATATGTTGCCACTTCAACTCTTTAATTATTTTGATATTTGATTGAGAAATCCCAGTTTTCTGAACATATATGACGTAATTTTTAAAATTTTCTGAACATATATGAAGTAATTTAAAAAATTTTTAAATGCCATTTTGGAACTTTAATAATTAAAAGAAATTCTATCAAATAACACTTCCTACAACATAATCCCTAAGCCTTGTCATCTACATCCTCAGTTTTGTATCTAAAGAATATATACTTTATTTATTATTATTATTATTTTTTTTTTTTTGCAGTTTTTGGCCAGAGCCAGGTTTGAACCCACCATCTCTGGTGTGTAGGGCCAGCACCCTACTCCTTTGAGCCACAGGCACTGCCCTAAAGAATATATATTTTATAACTGCTACATTTACAATAAAAAATATGCTTAGAAAGAAAAATATGCTTAGCATATTGAAAAGATGCTTAGAAAGATGTGAAATATCTGAAGAAATCTTGAAGTCAAAACTTCATTTGGTGGGTTTATAATACTCTGTTGAAGATTAAACTCATATTACTAGGTTAATAACTATGTAATAATTATGTATACTACTAAGGATTTATACACATGCATATATACACATAACTATTACTTAGTTAAATCTGCTACCACAAATTTAAAATATTCAGACTCTGCAGTGAGAATTTTGTTTTGTTCTATCTCATCCTCTTTAAAATATAAAGATGCTAAGGATATTTACTTTTCACATATTTTCATTTAATTCTTAAATATAAGCAGTAGAACACTTTGCTTTAACCAATACTAATTTATTCTATAAATTTAATAAAATGTCAAAGTAACTTTTATAGTTTTAAAACCATTAAAAGTTTCCACCATTTTAGAAAGACTAATTTTTTTTATATATTTAATCCAGTGATGTTGCAATATCACCCAAGAAACTTTATTACACAGATATAAAAAGATAAATGCATCAGTAAACGAACCTAAAAGTTAATGGCATAGGAAAAAGAAGATAGAAATTTTTCCAGAGTCTATCAAGCATTTGCAAGGATTCTGTAATCAAGTAAGAAATGCTGCTATTGGCGACTCCTACCAATAAAATCACATCTCATTCTCCTGGGTACTGACAAAATATAAATGTTATTTGTCATGTAATGTAAGACTATGCAACAGGAATCCAGCTGCTTATATTTAAAGTTATATAACATCGGCCTTAAGTTCTCAGTTTTCCAGAGAAATTATAAATATGTCTAATGGTCTTTAATTGTTTTAGAGAAAGGGATTTTTAAAAATATTTTAAAGAAAAGATCTAAAGATTCCTCCTACAGTCTGTATGTATGTTCAAATCCCTTTAAGATTAGTAGGGGTGGTACTTGTTAAAGAAAGTCTATAACCTAACCCTCAATTTCAAACCTTCCCTAAAAGCAGTTTTTGAAAGCTTAACTAGAGTGGCTATGGGGTTTTCACGCACACTTATGTGCAAACGCTTTCAAGGTGACTGCACTTACTTTAAAAACCTAAAATCACAGAAGTATGTGACATTAACCAACTTCAATAAAAGACAACCACAAATGGAATACAAAATATCTTTGCAATCTTTCTGTAATCACTTCTGAATGGTAAAGTGAGCCACCTAGGGCTGAAAGTATACCACCAGTCATTTTAGTAATGCAATTATTTGAAAAATATAAATACTGGAAAATGCCTTTGGCATAAAATGCCAGGTATAAATGTACACATATATACCATACAAGTGCTACATTGGCACACATATAAGTAGAATCCACAACCTCAAGCATGGGAACAAAGAATGTCTACATATAATGGAAGGGATGAAGGTTGAGGGCATAGCATCTATAGTTTATTCATGCATGAAAACTCCTGTAATCAGGATAATAGTTATTGAAATGAGCTTCAGGTTTATGGCAACATTCAGATCTCAGGAGCTAAAATCTCTATCACCTTGAAAGGGTGGATGGGATTTCAAAATTCCCAAAGTGTTGCTATATAATCTTTACTCTGTCTTCTCCACCACTTTTTTTTGGGGGGGTGGGGTGGGGTGGGGTGGGGTGGTGTTACAGTTATTCCTGAAGATGTACATAATGTCCTTGTAAAGTTCATTATTTTCTATTTGTTATTTATTTATTTTTTAGTTGTTGAGTTAATTTTTATTATCTGTAGAGATAATAGAAAAATAAGTTT
>CAUYQV010118462.1:0-10207 GCA_963574575.1 Galagoides demidoff
TTTTTTTTTGAGACAGAGCCTCAAGCTATCCCCCTGGGTAGAGTGCCATGGCATCACAGCTCATAGCAACCTCCAACTCCTGGGCTCAAGTGAGTCTCCTGTCTCAGCCTCCCAAGTAGTTGGGACTACAGGCGCCCGCCACAACACCTGGCCATTTTTTTGGTTGCAGCCATCATTGTTGTTTGGCAGGCGCGGGCTGGGGATTCAAACTCGCCACCTTAGGTGTATGTGGCTGGTGCCTTAGCCACTTGAGGTCATTTATGCCAAAACATTCTACACTAGATTTCTTTCCTTTTCTTTTCTTCTTTTCCTTCCCTTCCCTTCCCTTCCCTTCCCTTCTCTTCTCTTCTCTTCTCTTCTCTTCTCTTCTCTTCTCTTCTCTTCCTTTCCCTTCCCTTCCCTTCTCTTTCCTTTCCTTTTCTTCAGTTTTTGAGACAGTCTTACTCTGCCACCTTGGTTAGGGTGCAGTGGGGTCATCATAGTTCATTGCAATCTCAAACTCTTGGGCTCAAGTGATCCTCCTGCCTCAGCCTCCTTTGTAGCTTGGACTAGAGGCACCCACCATGCTTATTTTTTTCAATTTTTAGAAGAGGCAAAGTCTCGCCTTTGTTCAAGCTGCTCTTAAACTCTTGACCTCCAGTGATCCTCTTGACTTGACCTCCCACTGTGCTAGGATTACAAGCATGAGTCACTGCACTAGGCCTATTTTAATTTGTTTCCTTGTGATACCTTCATTAAATACTTTATGGACTAAAATAGTAAACTTTTTGTTAGTCTTGCATTAAAATTCTAAGATCAAATATTTATTAATTTGTTCTTAATGTGTTCATTCATAAAATAGCCTTCCTTTCCTGTTTGCTTCCTCCCTTTCTTCCTTTATAATTAAGACATTTTTTAAAAAGATACAAAGAAATAGTAAGACATTGCTAATAATAATAATGAGGTATCCTCACTTGAAAAGATAGTTAATGATTTTTTCATCTGTATTGATAGTGGCTATTCACAGAAGTATTTAGGTAATAGTAAATAAAAGAAATGCAGTTAGTATTTATTTATTATACTGTATACATATCATCACATTTAGATCTCACAATAATCCTCTAAAGGTACTTTCAGCTCCATGTCACAGGGTTATAAGGCTCGCAGAAAAATCACATTGGTAGTAGTAAATGCCACAATTTTCACCCAGTTCCTTTGGCATCCAAAGTCAGAGCTCTTAACACCACACAATACTGGCATATGTGGAGACAATATGAAAATAATGACATATCCTTTATCCAACCTGGTATTAATTTATTGATGCTCTGACCCTATTAATGATTTTATTATGGAAAAAAATTACTTCTTCTTTCCTCTTTGCCTGCCTGCCTTTCTTTTTTTTCGTCTTTCCTTCTTTTATTAACCTTGTCTTTTATTTTCTGTATTCTGATTTTTTCACATCTGAGGCATAGCTGACTCTGGAGGAAGGCCACTCAGTCCAGGATTGGACTGAGAGACAGTAAACAACTCACTCATGCCTATGACTTTCATATTAATGATTTTATTATGGAAAAAAATTACTTCTTCTTTCCTCTTCGCCTGCCTACCTTTCTTTTTTTTCTTCCTTCCTTCTTTTATTAACCTTGTCTTTTATTTTCTGTATTCTGATTTTTTCACATCTGAGGCATAGCTGACTCTGGAGGAAGGCCACTCAGTCCAGGATTATTAGTTCTTAGAGACAGTAAACAACTCACTCATGCCTATGACTTTCATATGCAGGCCAATCAATTTATAGCCTGGACCCCCAGAGATGTCTATTATTGGGCCTCACACTCTGAGTCACTAGCCATTTCCATTATCATCCCAGGGCTAGGTACCAGACATCTAGGTTAGGTCCTGTGACTCTGACTTGCTGAAATTATTCAATGAACCCAAACATAGGCCTTTTTATCTTGCTTCCCCTGTTCTTTCCTGAGGAAATTATAATAAAGGCTCTTATCTCCAGATTTTCCCTCTCTGCCTCCTCCACGATATGACATGTCCTCTCCTCTTGGGATCTGTATCTACAACAATGCTTTCAATGCCAGTCATCTTTTGATATGTTGACCTTATCATCCTCAAAGAATAACAGTCTATTAAACTTTTCCTTCCTTCCTTCCTTCCTTCCTTCCTTCCTTCCTTCCTTCCTTCCTTCCTTTCTTATTTCCTTTATTCTCCTTCTCTTCTTTGTGTGTAGAAATCTGTAGAAACCAGTGGCTATTTAAATAAACTGTTATCAAATTAGCAAAGTGTCTGGGCTGGACTAAATAATATAAATTTTAGCAAAATGAGTACTATGAATTTTGGATGAACATATGTTCTTTCATATTTAATAATCTTGAGTGTGAAGAAACACTTTTAAAATCTGCCTTGAGTTATTTAAACTTTAGATCAATGGGTCAGTCTTAAAATGCCAGTTATATTTTTAGAAATGAGGAAATATTATTTACCAGAGCCCTCAAACAACAGCATATGCTCTTTCCTTCTTATTAACTATAAACAAATACCACATTTAAATGGAAACTTTGTTTGGCTACTAAGAGAAAGTACAAATTTTTGAAATGGTGTCAATCTCACTTTACCCTTAATTTAGAGAATGTAATGATCAAAATTAGCTTAAATTGAAGAGTCAAAGTATATTAACATTAGTAAATCCTTTTCTCACCACCTTAAAAAGGCCATTTCTAAATTAGGGTTTTATCCTTACCAACTGCAAAGAATATTTGAAAACTCTATTTTATTTGGAGTTTAAAATATGTATTTTAGCTTTTTGGGTTTTTGTTTTATTTTGTTGATTTTTCTCTTTCCCCTTAAGTTAGCCCAATTCCACTTTTTCTTTTTGCTTTCAGCCTTCTTTATGGACCTCACTTTAATCCTCTCTATTTTTAAATTCCTCAGTCTCCTATTTTCCTTGTTTACTTGTATTCTCTTTACCTGCCTCTTCTTTTTGTTATGGAGCAGATACTCTCAAACATGCTCATTCTCCATTTTGTTCATTTATGAAAAATTCCTGGGTTCTTATCATCTTCCAGTAATAATGAGAGTCCCAGGGGACACAAAAATGACAGAAACAATTACTGTTTTTGAGGATTTGAGAGGAATAAAGAAAAATCAATAATAAAGGCAAAATGTGAAAATTTGTAATAAAAATAAATAAAAATAAAAGATGTGTTATACACTCATCTATAGCTATGTAGACATATGAGTTAAATTTTGCTTATTATAAGCACTTTCATTAACATGGAAAAGAAAGGCTTAATCATAAATGGCTTTTAAAATATCAATTATTTTCAAATATCTTGTATAATTCAGATTCAATATAATCTTGGCTTTCAGCATCTATTTGTATAAACAAATAAATAACTAATAAAAAATAAATAACCAGGAAAAGTAATAATAAGTATATGAAAAAAATTTTTGGAAATCTCTGAATGTCAAATTGGATTTCTGAGTCAATTCTGGTTATGAATAGCTCACACTTGTAATCATAATACTCCTGAAGGTCAAGGTGGTTGGATCCCTTGAGCTCAGGAGTTCAAGACCAGACTGAGTAAGAGCAAGAATTCATCTCTGCTAAAAACAGAAAAAACTTAGCCAGGTATTTTGACTGGTGCCTATTGTGTCAGGAATTTGGGAGGCTGAGGCAGGAGGGTCACTTGAGCCAGGAATTTGAGATTCCTATGACTGAGGTTGATTCCATGGTACTCTACCCTGGGCAGCAGAATGAGACTCTCAAAGAAAAAAAAAAAAGATGAAGAAAGAAAGAAACAGTTATGAACAAAGACAAAAGGGAAGTTGATTTACAGAACTAAACACAAAATATAATAGAAACACTGGGTCTCTAGGTGAAGAATATGAGCAACCTAGAAACAATGATAATAAGGCTCTCTAAGCATAATTTCTTAGAGACATTATCTGTGACCTTTTTCTCTTCTTTAGTTGATTCAGGGATAATACTTACCTATCTTGTTCATGCGAAAATGTGAGAAACAACAGAGCCAATCAGAATCAGCTAAAAACAAAAGATTACCTTCAGGAGATGGGTGAAGACTAGCTGAGATTAAAACTAAAAATATATATGTAAGAACCTCTGTAAGTTGATCATCCAAGGGACTGTAACAGACTGGTCAACATCTGGATGTGGTCAACAAAAGGAACCTCCATTGAGTACATGTGATGTAGGTCTGGTCTATGAATATAAGGGCAACTTAAGGAGGTGGTAAGTGCAAGGAAGTAGTCAGCTATGGAGGTTCCACTGTATATAACTAATATCAAGATGTTGGTATCCCACAGATCTCCTCAAATTCCATTGCATAAACTTCATTTCCTGAAGGAAAATATTTCATGGAGGAAAATAGGTAATAGGCTAAGGATGCTGGATAAAATTAATAGAATATGGCAAACAGGCAGCATTGTAAGATCATAAACCAAACTTTCTGAGATGTGCCCCTAGTTTTCTCCCTAAACTCACCTACAAGAATATGTGAGGATCCTGGGCTTTTTCCTGGGCCCAAATTCATATCACCAGTCAAGGTAATTAAAATATAACTGATAAATAATTGATAATAAATGAAAAGTTAAAAACAACTAATGATAACTAAAGATGCCAAGGGTATACTCTTTTGTGTATACTATATTTATATCATGAAACATCTATGCAATTCAAGCATTATGAAAGAAAAAAGTAAACTAAGGAATCTATTACATTAAGAAAAAAAATAACAGACCAAACAAATAATGTAACTTCAGTGTAATGATTACTTCCACATAGAAAGGGTATTGAAAATATGAAACAAACCAAAAAGTAGTTATATAAAAAAAAAACCAAGAGAAACTACTGAATATGAACAACTACATGTAATTGTTGAAATTAAAAAGTAGAGATATTAAGTAGAA
This sequence comes from Galagoides demidoff, assembly GCA_963574575.1. NCBI lineage: Eukaryota > Metazoa > Chordata > Mammalia > Primates > Galagidae > Galagoides > Galagoides demidoff. Next base: position 4,915 of record CAUYQV010118462.1, read on the forward strand.
GAAGGTTTTCAGCTAGAACATGCACTATGTAATGAATGAAAAAGAAAGAACAATAGGAGTGAAGCAACTGTTTTTATACCTCAAGTACCTGCTAGAAGGAGTAAAAAAGAGAATAAAATTTTAAAAGGCAAAGGAATTTGAAAAATAATAGAAGGGAATATTTTGCATTTAAAGAAAGTTATGGACTTCCACTTGAAAGAGTTTATAAAGTGCCAGCAGGGTAAGTTAAAATATATGCACACACACAAACACCTACAGAGAATATACAGAGAAATGTGGTTCAATAAAATTAAAAAAAAATCAAATACAAGTAGAAAAGTGTGCACCCAGGGAATAAAAGTATTTTACATACAAAAAGAGTGTAGTGCATTTAAAAAAAAGGCATGGAATAATATTTGCAAACTGCTAGCAATAAACAAAAAGGAACATTAAACCTACAATTATGCTCCCAGTTACACTATCATTTAAGAAATGTGAAATAAATGTATCATCAATTATATGCTCATATAAATATGAATAATAAAATTACTGAAATAAAGAACAACTCTCCACTTTAAAGCACTTTTGGAAGAACTGTGCCCACGAAAGTTGACATAAATCTTTGAGGTTGCTTATTTATAGTAAGCATAGTTTAGAAAACAAATTGGTAAATATATGATTCCATAAATAAGCAATGACTTAAAATAGTATATACACAAAAGTTTAGAAATAAAGCTCCAACTGAAGGAAAGATCAGAGTGAGCTGAAAACAAACTAGTTATACTAAGGTTTGAACAAAGGGCAATCTCATTAATAAGTTTTAGAAACTAAAATGAAAAAATAAACAAAAGAATGAGTTTTACTATGAAAGGTATGTCCCTAATAGAATATAAATGGTACATAGTTGTCAGACCTACAAAATAGAATTTAGTGGAAGCAAATAGACAATACAAAAGAAGAAATAGAAATATTTTACTGCATAGTATTCACTTTTATATAAGATAATAGAAATAAACTCTAACATAAAATAATGACAATGAATTTATATTAATTTAACTCATCAATAAAGAGGCTCTCGGTATAATAAAAACAAAGTTCAGTGATAAGTTGTTGATAAAAGAGAAATTTGAATCATAGGAATAAATAAAGATTGAAAATAAAGGATCAGAAAAGATGTATTGTACATAATGTACTTAAAATGAGAGTAGAATTTTATATTGACAAAATAGAGATGAGAGCAGAAAAATAAACTATAAGGCATCAATAGAAAAATTATACAATGACAATTATTCTTTTGGCATTTTTTAATTTTTTTATTTTTTTTTATTAAATCTTAACCAACATTGATGCATTTATGGGTTTCAGTGTAATGATTTGATATACAATGTAAAATTCTTACAATGAACTAAGTAACACATCCATCACAATTATACTCTGTTCTTAATAGTTTTGAAATGTATCATTGCATCATGCACATTAGGTAAGGTCCCCCCAAATCCCCTCCTTCCTCACACCTCCCTCCTTCCATTCCCTCTCTCTCCTCTTCCCTTCTACTTTCTGGACTATAGTTATGCTTTACCATTCATATGAATGATTATATATTATGAATTATTATTGTATATTAATGAATTAATATAAATTCATTGTCATTATTTTATGTTAGAGCTTATTTACCATTCATATGAATGATTATATATTGACTTCATAGTAGTATTGAGTACATTGGACACTTTTTTCCATTCTTGAGATACTTTACTAAGAAGAATATGTTCCAGCTCCATCTAGGTAAACATAAAAGATGTGAAGTCTCCATCTTTTTATGGCTGCATAGTATTCCATGGTGTGCATATACCACCAGATATAGTGACAATAATATCTCATAGTTACCCACCTACAGAGTCTCAGAGAATTTTCTTATAGTTCAGAGAAAATACACATTATTTTCTTGCACATGATACCTTCACAAAGTCTTTAATAGAATAATTTTAGAGAAAGTATCAAAAATTACCAAAGTTTAATATTATAAAGACTCTGTTTTCTACAATGCTATGAAGTTATTAAGTGATAGCAAAAATATAACTGCAAAAATCCATGTATAGTATATAGAAATGTTTATTAAATAGCCTTTTCCTTTAAAGAAAATGCATCATTTTCTATATGGGAATAGCTAAAACATTTCATGTAAGGATATCTATAACATTAAATACATTCTGACTCAGCGCCTGTGGCTCAAGCTGCCTAGGCACCAGCCACATACACCTGAGCTGGTGGGTTCAAATCCAGCCCAGGCCTGCCAAACAACAATGATGGCTGCCACCAAAAAAATAGCCAGGTGCTGTAGTTGGTGCCTGTAGTCCCAGCTACTTGGGAGATGGAGGCAAGAGAATCACTTGAGCCCAGGAGTTGGGGGCTGCTATGAGCTGTGATGCCACAGCACTCTACCCAGGGGGACAGCTTAAGGCTCTATCTCAAAAATAAATAAATAAATACATTCATGCACATTATATAAACTGTGTATCTCCAGGTATAAACTTAGGAAAAAATTTATAAATAATTTTAGATAATATTTTTAAGTGCTAGTGAAGAACATGAAAAGAAAACAAAACAAAATTGATTATTAGCCCTTGTTCATGGATGAGAAACTTAATATTAGGAAAATGTAAACTCTTTCCAAAGTAAGCCATAAATTCAGTGAAATTTCAATAAAATACTAGAATAATGAAGGAGAGTCTCTCAAGTACATACATTAAAGGTACCCTGCTTCAAGAACTTGAAAATAGACAGATTGTTTATCTCTAGGGAAGATACCTAAGATGGAAAACTATGGGAAGATCAAAATTTTTGGCTTTACATATAGCAAAAAAAGGGATTGAGTAAGAAAACTAACACAATAAGATTTAAGACAAAATGTGATCGATTAATATACAGAAAACACTATGTATTTTTCAAAGATACAAGTATTTGTAACTGTAATAAGTTTATTTAAGAGTTATACTATGGAATACTATTCAGCCATAAAAAGATGGAAACTTTACATCTTTTGTATTAACCAAAATGGAGTTGAAGAACATTCTTCTTAGTAAAGTATCATGAGAAGGGAAAAGCAAGTATCCAATGTGTGCAATACTAACATGAAACCAATAGATAAACTACACACCCACATGAAAGAAAATCATAATTAAATTCAAGTGGCAGGAAGAGGAAGAAGAGAGGGGAGAAGGGAGGAAGAAGTGGGATTGGTGTGCTCTTACCACATATACACAATTTCAGGTATACAGCACGCCCCATGGTGAAGGGCTCAACTACAACTTGAACTTTACCTAACTAATGCAAACAATGCAACTAGTCAGTTGTACCCTCATAGTAGTCTAAAATTTGAAAAAAGAAAAGGAAAGGAAAAGATTACAATGGAAAAAAACCTTATGCATAAGTGAGGCAGGGAGGTGAAAAATAAAAGGAAAGGGAAAGATACAGGAATTATAGTAGTAGAAACTTCTATAAGTCGACCTTCTCAAGGGACTGTAAAATAGTAGTCAACATACGAAGGTGGTCAACATAAGGAGCTTGGCCTTTCATGCTGATATATAAAGGTACTTTACTTTCTTGTACAGCTGTATTATCACAAAATCATACATAATCAAAATACAGTAAAATCATATATATAGTATTATACAAAATCAATGCATTTACTGTTTTCCCATAGTTTAATTCTTTCAGGAAAAAATTCAGTCTTGGACTAGTTCTTATTGCAAATGTAAGTGAAAGCACTTTCAGTGCTGGCTACGCCACTCAGCATATATGGCCATTTTTTCACAGTAAATGACTTCATCTGTATTATCAGATGCCTGACATCCTCTTCTTTTGGAGTCTATGCAATGTCTCTCATCTTCACTTGCTTCTTCCACTTCATCAGCTGCTTCAGGCACTTTTACCCTGCCTGTACTTTGGTCAATATTGCTTGTAAAATTGCTTCTGGGTCAGGTTTGTTACAGGTTGCCACCTCATCTTCCATTGCAACAAAACCTTCAAAATCTACTCCGTTGAGTTTTGCCATGAGAGATAGATTGTCTGATGGGGGCAAAATATCATGCTCTTTGGTTGTGACTAATCCAACTTTCTTGAAACACTTTTGTATCATTTCTGACTGAACTGTATTCCAAGCAGAATTGATCCAAAGGGCAGCATCCAGAGTGTTAACTAATACATCAGCTGAAGCTGCTTCCACAGATTGTTCATATGCTTGGGTTTTAGTAATGACCCACTGCAGGAGCTGGTCTCAGTAGTGCATTTTAAATGTTTTGATGATGACCTTGAATGTTGAGATCTTGTTCTGAGGCCAAGATAGCTGTCTACTGTCAGCAGAATAGACTGTTCCTTCTTCTTCATGTCTTCCATACCCCTACCCACTCCTCAAATAGGGCCCCTGTCATTCATGCACATTTGGTTGATCTCTAAGTGGGGAGATCTTTGAGCCTTGAGTCCTTAAATGTGCATGGCTTTGCTGATTTACCAGGTTCCAGGGCTTTTATTTCTCTCCAGCTGACCTAGCACAAAGCAGAATTGTGAACCTTTTTCCGGAAAACTTTCCATTTTTACATTTGTCACCCTTCATGACGAGGTTCCTGTCAGTCATCACCTTGAAAAAGTGTCCCACTTATCAGCATATAGATGTAATCATGTTTGAATCCCTTGGTGAAGTCCAGGAACATTCTGATGAACTCTCCCACAACTTTTACTGGAACTTCATTGTATTCACTACACAAGACTTCTTGGGAGAGGTCCTGTTGCAGTTTAACTTTCTGGAGTCAACTACTTGATGGCTTAGAGATCTGACAATCCTAAATCCTGTGAAAATTTAGTTGTTTATTTATGTATTTATTAGTGAGACAGAGTTTCATCTGTTGCCCAGTGCCATGGTGTCAGTGTAGCTCACAGCAACCTCAGATCCCTGGGTTCCAGGAATTCTCTTACCTCAGCTTCCCAAGTAGCTGGGACTACATGTGCCTCCCAATCCCTCACCACAATGCCCAGCTAATTTTTCTATTGTTAGTAGAGTTGGGGGTCTCTCTTGCTCAGTCTGGTTGCAGACTCCTGAACTCAAGCAATACTCCTACCTGGCTTTCCAAAGTGCTAGGATTACAGGCATGTGCCATAACACCTGCCCCTGTGTGAATATTTTTTTTTTTTTGAGACAGAGCCTCAAGCTATCCCCCTGGGTAGAGTGCCATGGCATCACAGCTCATAGCAACCTCCAACTCCTGGGCTCAAGCGAGTCTCCTGCCTCAGCCTCCCAAGTAGCTGGGACCACAGGTGC
>CAUYQV010118470.1:0-15206 GCA_963574575.1 Galagoides demidoff
GGGCATTTTTTTCTTTCTTTGCAATTCTGTTTATTGCACTTTAGTAAAACAGCAACCATAAAAGTATATGCGTTTGAGGGAAGATGTTGCTAGCATTTCCCAAATTTTTAATACGTGCTAGACCAGTGCTTCTCAAAAAAAATTAAGTCAAATTTTAGCAAATCAAATTCAACAATATATAAAACAGGTAGAAGGTTAATCCCAGGAATGCAGGTTGGCATAATATGAAAATCAATCAATGTAATTTACTGTATTAGCAAACTAAAAGAGAAAGAAACCTTTGTGATCATCTTACCATAAACAGAAAAAGCATTTCTCAAAATCCAACATCCATTCTTGACAAATTGTCTTAGCAAGTAGGAATAAAAGAGAAATTCCTCAGCCTGATGATAAAAGGTGTCTCTGAAAAACCCACAGCCGACATCAGATTCAATGGAGAAAGACTGAGAGCCTCTTCTATAAAATCAGAAACAAGTTCAGGATGACCGTCTTCACCACCTCTATTTAACATTGTGCTGGGCGTTCTAGCCAGAGAAACCAGTAGAGAAAAGAAATAAAAGCACTGAGGTTACAAATGAAAAAGGAAAACCGTCTATATTCACACATGAAATGATAGGCTATGTAGAAAATCTGATGGACTCTAACAAAAAAACTTCTGCAGCTAATATTAATAAATGAGGTCACCAACGTTGCAGGATCAATGTACAAAAAATAATCATACTATATATATACTGGTATGAAATAATAGGCAATTGAATAAAAGTCATTTTCAATAGCATAAAAGTATGAAATTCTTAGGGATAAATTGGGCAAAATATGTAAAAGTACCGTTCAAACTATAAAACATTGCTTAGAGAAGTTAAATAATTACCTACATAAATGTCTAGGTATGCCTCCTTCAAAAGTCAGAGGACTCAATATTCTTAGGATGTCATTTCCCCCAAATTGATCTTTAGACTCAGTGCAATCTTCATCTAAATCCCAGCAGGCTTTTTTTTTAATAGAAATTGAAAAGCTAATTTTAAAATTCATATGGGAATGCAAAGACTCTAGACTAGCCAAAACAACTTTGGAAAAGTAGAAGAAAAGTTAGCTGATACCACCCAATTTTAAAAGGTATTATAAAGCTATTATAATCTAGATGTGTGGTATTAACATGAAGAGAAACATATATGTAACATGTATGTGTGTCTATATACATCAATGAAATGGAACAGAGGAGGCAGTAGTAGATGCACATATGTTAGGTATATGGATGACAGAATTTGTATGTAGGTGCAAGACCAATCAGAGCAAGCATAGTTTTATACCCAGATGATAATGATGGAACCATTATATACTGATCTAGCAAAAAAAAAAACAACAACTTAGATCTGTATCTCACACCACATGCAAAAATTAACTCAAAATGTTAAGACTAAAACTAGAAAATTTCTCTGTAAGAGAACATTTTTCTCTTTAGTTAACCGAAAATTGCTTAGATATAATACCAAAATATGGTCTATAAAAGAACAAATTGATAATATGAACTTTATCAAATTTTTAAAAGTCACTGTTAAGAAAATCAAAAAATAAGCACAGACTGGGACAAAATATTTATATATCATATATCTGATAAAGGATTGTATCCAAGATATATAAACACTTCTCTAACTCAATAATAGGAAAACTGGAGAGTGGCTCCACAGCCACGACCTGCACAGGGGCCCGTGCTTCCTTACTTAATGGATGTGCAGTTCCCGGTGTTCCTGGAGACAAGAAGCAGGAACCTGGGCCTTTGCTTTCATATTATTCTAAATTTCAACCCTCCTTAGAAGAGGAAAGAGTAAAGGGAAGATGAGGGAAGGGAAGGAAAAAGAAAAAGAAAAAGTGTGATATTATCAGTCACACTTGGCCAATCATCATAGGGATAATTGATTCATGCAAGAATCATCAATGGCTGCTAAAATTAGAGTGTGAAAGTTGGAAGATTACTGGGATAGTTGCACCATTTCAAAGTGCCTCCCACAAGATGCTTATTAATTTCACAAAGAGAATATGACAGCTTTGCAGTTGAGACAGCTGGTAGACATCATTTGAACAGATGATCAAAGTTAACATTGCCAGTAACAGGGCACAGCGACATCATAACCTCTTGTTATGAGCCACTGAGAATAGCACAGCAGCACTTCCGGTGTATTACTGCCCAAAATGTGCAAACTGAATCAAATCATGAGAAAAGCATGAGATGTTCCCAAACCAACAGACATTCCACAAAATAACTGACTCCTCAAAAATGTCGAGGAGGTGATAGAGAGGGCAGACTGTGAAATTTTCCCAGATTAAAGAGGACTAAAATGATACGGCAACAGAATGCAACATGTGACTTTACGTTTCCTTTGGTCATAAAAGACATGATTGGGCCAATTGGCAAATTCTGAGCGAAGTCTACAGATTAGCTAATAGCATTGTGTAAGGGTTAATTTTCTGACTGTGATCATCTTAACTATGATAATATTATGTCCTTGTTTTTAGGAAATACACACTTAAAAGTGTTTAGGGGCAAAGGGTAGTGGGTTTGCAACTTACTCTCAAATGTTTCAGAAAAAAGTATGGATATAGAGAGATAAAGCAAATGTGGTAAAATGTTAACATTTGGGGAATGTGGGTGAAGGTTGTTTGGTAACGCCCTGTGTTATTCTTGCAACTTCTTGGTAAGTTGCACTCATGCAAAAAAAAGTTATAAAATATTATATCTTCTTCATTCGGACCCTAAAAAAAGAAAGAAAGAAAGAAAACTAACAACTCAATTAAAAATTAGAAAAATTCCAGATAGGGAGGATGCTGTCCTCCAGGCCTAATTTTAGAGACTCAGGATCTTTACCTCATGTGCTTTGCAGTCTTTAACAACTGTCAAAAACGGAGAAAGAAGCTTGGGTGTTGTGGCTCATACCTGTTCAGTCCAACCTGTAATTCCTCCTTTGGAAGGCCAAGGTGGGGGGGTTGCTTGAGGCCAGGATTTCAAGATCAGCTTGGAAAACATAGTGAGACCCTGTCTCTGCAAAAATTAGGAAAATTAGCCGGGTATGGTGGTGCAAACCTGAAGTTCCAGCTACTCCAGAGGCAGAGGCAGGAGGATCATTGAGCCCAGGCTACAGTGATCTATGATCAGGCCACTTCTCTCCAGCCTGGGTGACAGAGCAAGACCTTATCTCTCTAAAAAATAAAAAAAAATAAGGCGGGAGGAAAGAGTGTGGAGAATCCACAAACTGGGGATTTTATGAAGCAGGCCTGCATTTCATTAGCCACAGCTCTGTCTTGTGATCACACGCAACTGCCCAACGAAAGAGGAAGAGGGGTTAGCAGACAACCAGTTGATCTCTTCCACATGCTGAATCATTAGTAGGTCTATAAAAGAAATAAATTGATAATATGGACTTCATCAGCTTAAAAATCTTCGTTGTTAAGAAAATAGTGGTTAAAAAAGGTGTTCTTATGGCAAACAGGAGAATCTCCTACAATAAACCCCAAACGTATAAAATCATTACCACAATACCATTGGTTAGACCCGATGTAGTTCTTTTTCCTTCTTTTTGTTCTTGTGACTTCATAGACTAAACAAATGCTCTTTCTGGTTAGATAGAGTTATGGAAATCTTACCTCTTTTTTTAATCTGTAAATATGAGACTTGTGGTTCTTTATCCTTAATCATGTATAGTAGGGTTTGGAGGGCAAATGTTATATTTGACCCTGGCCCAATGGTTTCTTTTAGAAAGAGAAATAATAGACCACTTGAGCTGTGGTAGGTGATATCCCAATGGCTTGGTTGTAAAAGGAGAAATTAATAAGAATCTAAGGGCTGCAGAAAATACTGAGTGTAGGGCGGAGATCATAGACATGAGACAGGGCTGGGAATGTGAAAGATATGGCAAGAGGTTGGATGCTATAGAAAAGAGTTTATGAGAAACTCCACTATGGGGATGTGAGCAAAGTATTTTAAGACAGAGATGCTAAAAATTCAGTTTTATACCATTTGGTGTGCTGCAGGGTTTGTTGCTGTCCTTTGCCTCCAAGCTTCGATCAAAAACTGCTATAAACGAGATGTTGGGTCACTGGTACTTTGGTGTCTAGCATAGGTCGGTAGGTCGGTAATAAGAAAGCCTATGTGTCAATTCAGCTCCTCCTTGGAGATATGCAGATGGAGAAAGTGTTAGTGAAAGATGGGGGTGCAGCAGCAGGAGGAGACAGGGAGAGTCCTTAATCCTTAATCAGGGCTGACACCTGCGAGAAGAAAGAAGCGAGGAAGGAAGGTTGGGACAGAAGACTCCTAACATGGATAATAGGGAACCCTGCACAAAGCTTGCCCCTTAGAGGAATCTACATCAGACTGGGGCCTGGCTCTGGTCCCCTGATATGCTCAGTCATTGCCTGGGAGTGGCCCCAGGGCACTGTCAGCTTGGCGTAGATGCCATGGGGAGCTGTATGTACAACAGCTGGTGGCTGCTAACCACACTCCTGGCATCAGGTTCTCTTGAAGAGAGATCTTAGTGGCACAACCCTCTGGCCACCAAAGATGATAGGCTCAGTAGAATGAGGTGATCCAAACAGTATCTAATTCATCTGATGTAGAAACTGGAGTCAGAAACAGCTAGAAGAAACCCAAGCCCCTACCACCACCGCAGATCTCTGGAGGACCTCTGCAGCAATTGGGATAAAGGTGCCAACCAATTGAAAGAGACTCAAGAGGGGAAACGCGGCTTGGTGGGCATTTGGGTTATACCCTAATTCTTATTATAGAATAAAAAGGAGAGAGTTGGGTCCAGCTCTTCTTGTCCTTCAACTGTGCTTATCATTTAGCAGTGCCATCAACTCAAAAGTAGATGGAAAAATTCTCAACCAGAACACTTCCTACAAAATGGCCAATTATGAGCAAGAGATAACACAGGTGTCTAGTTATTTTTAAAGTACGTAATATTTTATCCATGAGCATAAATATCTTTTCAGAGGTCTTTGCTTCACACCAGATATATTTTGATATGGTCCCTAATTCTGGGCATAGCTGAATGTTGGCAACCATGACAGATTCAAGTATACCTTTCTTAAAAGTTGTCACAGGAATATCAACCACTAGTGGCTTTTTCACGTAAAATTAGCATTCTATTATCTTAAAAAATTCAATGCTTCTAACGATAAAAGAAGGTATTCCTAGATTGCTTTCTGAACATAATATTGCCTATTTCACCTATACCATTAATGTCCCTCTTCCCCTCATACCAAAACACTAAGTTGATGTACATTTTAGACCTGACACTTAGGGAGAGTTGGTTTTCTCTAATTCAGTTTGTTTTAGAATACATTTTGTTTATATCATTATCCTGACTACTCTGGAGACATTGAACTCCAAAAGGCACTCATTTTAACCTTTTAAAGCATTTTAGGTTTTATTGTGATTTCAGGATTTTTCCCCCATTTAGACACTGTGAACATTTCCAGGGATGATCTCAGTTCTGGGCACTCAAAGGACAGTCATGCGTTCCAATATCAAACCCAGATGGGTGCAATTTGTAACACCCATGACATCTTTCCCTGCTGTGTGTAGGCTTAGCAATTGTCATGGTTTTCCCAGGATTTTCCTGGGTACCAGAAGTCCCATGTCTCAGGAATATCCTCAATCCTGGGCAAATGGGGTGGTTAGTCACCCTATCATGCTCTTACCCGTAATCAAAATCACAGAATGGCCATTCTTGACTGGTAAATTACATTCCCACTTACTTTCAAAGGTAATAAAGAATAGGACCCGTTAGACTTGTTGGATTGCTATCACATTATTTCAGACATTTGAGTCATACTGATAGGGGGTATGTAGTGGGTTTACCCAGAGTTATTGAGTTAGTGGAATACATTCTTCTTAAAATTAAATACTGAACACATAAAAAAAACGTTGCTTATTTTACAGAAGCAATGAGGGATGGAAACAATTGTGTTTTCAACACTCTTCCTATATATTTACTTTTTGTTCTCTCTGCTTTCATTCAGCTTCTCGCGTCTCAGAGCTATTCTAGATGAAGAAATAAATTAACAGTAAATTCAGCCATGCACGCAATTCTTGCCATATTTCAACTTCAGTTCTTCACACACACACACGTATACAGCATACATATACATAAGGACATATATGCAATATATATTCACCATTTCTATATGTCACGGCACATCTCGAAAGTCAGTAAATCATAAGGGAGAAAAATGCAAAAGTGGTGACTTATCCTCAAAGAAAACCCAGTAAAACTGAATCACTATTTCAGTTCACAGCGTGACAAAGCCAATTGGGAATTTCCAGATGCAGAAGAGGTAAAAATGCCAACTTTATTAAAATGTAAGCCAAAGCAAAATTGCAGTCTAAAATGGAAATGAGATTTTGGAAAATGCTGATTTTTGTCTGGCATACACTATAAAATTCTAATTTTGTGTAGGTTAAAAAGAAAATGAAACTCCCACCTAAGGGTATAGCCATATAAAGAAAGCCAAGCCCACACTAAGCAGATTATCCATGGTTCATAAAGTTTTATGTTACTAATTTAAATTGTCAATAACATTTTAAGCTCAATTGATAATGGCATTGGAAGATTTCATAAACTAACACAAATTATTTCACTAGTGACCATCAAGAGAGAGACAATTTAATCTTGGAAGGCCAACCTGGACCCACCACATGTCTGTCCATGTCCTACAGATGGACTCAGAGAAGAGCCACATTTTTAGAAAAGATTAGAAATAGTAACATCTTCCCATTAACTTGAGAAAGCCAGGTTTTCTCAGTGCTTTAAATGCAATTTCTCTAAAAAAGATGACCCATGTGGCTGTTCCTAAGCTGGGAACGAAGCCATAGGGGAGAGACATTTTCACAAAGATTAGAAATATGAGTGATTTCAGGTGTGATCTTCCTTACAAAGATAACCTAAATACTGTGTTTGCCAATGAACTGAGAGGGCAAACATAATGTGAAGTATTTTGAAACACAGTAGAAAGAACATGAGGCTTGGAGACAGGTAGGCTGTCACCTGATGAAATAGGAATGCATGTTTATACCATTTTTCAGAAGAAGAAATTGAGGCTTGTTGAAGGCAGTTAATCCCCCCCGCCAAGATCGTCTAATATGAGATTTACAGGAGCTGAGACTTGAATCCAGAATAGTCTGATTGCACTGGCCTGTCTTCTTAATACATTTTTATAAAGTAATCAGCATAGTACTTCACAAATAGTTGCAAATGCTCTCATTAGATCACATGGATTAGGCCTTTCCACTGTGTTGTTCCCAGAAGCTGTTACTACCTGGGAGGAGGTCCAGGGCAGGCTTCCCTTCCCCTGTTCAACCCAGTACCACAGATACTTCATTTGATTTCATATAAATCTATCAATCAAACAGCAAATATTTCCTAGGACTTTCCATGCTCACATCTGCTACCCAAGCAAGTTTCCCAGTCACTGGAATGCCTAGAGTATCTCATGTTTGCGTGCTATTTCAATATTTCCAAAAATGCCAGATAAAACCATTTTCAATATCTGTCTCTCATCTACCATCCAATGAAAAGCCCTTTATTCTTCTTGCCCTTTGCCCCTTACAACTCTATTCTTTAACTGCAGAAAAATTGTGCCCATGATAATTTTTAACAAGTTTTTAGAATCAAAGGAAATATTTCAAAATTTAGAAATTTTAAATTTTTTATTTTAAGGTTTTTATTTGTATAGATTTAAGAGGTACAAGTGTGGCTTTATCACATGGCTACATTACGTAGTGGTGAAGTCTGGGTTTTTAGTGTAACTTGAATGATGCACTCTGTACCCCCTAAGTCATTTCTCATCCCTTACTTCCGTCCCACTCCAGGGAGTCTGTCCACACTCTATGACCATGTGGACACATTATTTGGCTCCCACTTATAAGTGAGAACATGTGGTATGTGACTCTCTGAGTTATTCCACTTAAGATAATTCCATGTATGCTGCTGCAAAAGACATGAGTTCAATCTTTTTATGGCTGAATAGTATTCCAGTGAGAGAGAGATGGAGAGAGAGTATGTGTGTGTGTGCACCGTGTTTCTTTATCCAATCATCCTACAAGCGCAGACAGCGTTTTGATATGATAAATTCTTTTCTTCCAGCAGATACCCAATATTTGGATTGCTGCATTGAGTGGTATTTCTACTGTTAGTTCTTTGAGAAATTGCCACACTGTTTTCCATGCAGGTTGTACTAATTTACATTCCCACCAACATTGTATAAGTGTTCCTTTTTCTCCACATCCTGGCCAACATCTGTTACTTTTTGACTTTCTAATCATAGCAATGCCGACTGGTGCAAGATGATACACATACCTCATTGTGGTGTTAGTGTGCATTTCCATGATTAGTGATATGGAGATTTTTTTCACATGCTTCTTGGCCATCTGTATATCTTTTTCTGAAAAATGTCTGTTCATATCCTTTGCCCAGTTGATTCCTTGCATATTCTGGATATTAATCCCCTGTCAGATGCATAGTTTGCAGATATTTTCTCCCATTCAGTAGATTCACTCTACTGATTATTTCTTTTACTGAAGCATTTTAGTTTGAGTCCCATGTGTCTAATTTTGGGGTTTGTCCTTTATGCTTTTGAGGTCTTACTTGTGAATTCTTTGCCTAGAGACCCATGTCCAGAGAATTTTCCCTGGGTTTTCTTATGGTATTTTTACAGTTTCAGGTCTTACATTTAAATGTTTAATATAGCTAGAGTTGATTTTTGTCTATGGTGGGAGATAGGCGTCCAGTTTCATTCTTCTGCATATGGCTATCCAATTTCCCCAGCACCATTTATTTTAAAAGGTCCTCAGTATATGTTTCTGTCAACTTTGTCAAAGATCAGTTGGCTGGAGATATGTGGCTTTATTTCTGAGTTCTCCATTCTGCTTCATTGATCTATATATCTATTTTTATACCAGTACCATGCTGTTTTGGTTACTGTAGTCTTGCAGTATAACTAGAGGTCAGATAACATTAAGCCTCCAGCTTTGTTCTTTTTGCTTAAGATTGCTTTACCTAATGAGCCTCTTTTTTGGTTTAATGAAATTTAGGCTTGTTTCTACATCTGTGAAAAAATGATGTTATTATTTTGGTAGGAATTCACTGAATCTGTAGATTGCTTTTGACGGTATGGCCATTTTAATGATATTAATTCCTCTGATCCATGATATGGGATGTTTTTCCATTTATTTGTATCATCTGAAATTTCTTTCCTTGGTGTTTTGTTTTTTCCTTATAGAGATCTTTCTCCTCCTTTGTTAAGTATACTCCTAGGTGGATTTTTTTTTTTGGTAGCTATTGTAAATGAGATTGACTTCTCGATTTGGTTCTCAGCTTGATCATTATTAGTATATAGAAGTGCCACTGATTTTGTACATTGATTTTAAATCCTGAAACTGCAGAATTTATTAATCAAATTTAAGACTTTTTTGAAGGAGTTTTTAGGGTTTTCTAGGTATAAGATTGTATCATCAGTGCACAAAGATAATTTAACTTCCTTTTTTTAAAATTTGGATGCCTTTCACTTCTTTCTCTCGCCTGATTCCTCTGGCTAAGAATCCCAGCACTATGTTGACTAGGAGTGGTCAAAGTAGATATTTTTGTCTTGTTTCATTTCTTAGGGGGATTGCCTTTAATCCCCCCAGTATGATGTTGGCTGTAGGTTTCTCATATATCATCTTTACTATTTTGAGGTATGTTCATTCTATGCCTGGGTTTTTGAGAGTTTTTTATTATGAAAGGATGCCAGACTTTATCAAATGCTTTTTCTTCATCTATTGAGATGTTCATATGGATTTGTCCTTAATTCTGTTTATATGATGAATCACAGTTATTGATTTTCATATGCTGAGTCATCTTCACATCCCTGGAATAAAATCTACTTGGTCATGATATATTATCTTTTCGACATGCTATTGGATTTGGTTTTCTGTATTTTGTTGAGGATTTTTACATCTATGTTCATGAGGGATATTCATCTGTAGTTCATTTTGTTGTTGTTAGTGTGTCCTTGTCTGACTTTGGTATCAAGGTGATTCCAGTTTTGAGGAGTGAGGTAGGAAGGATTCCCTTCTCCTCAATTTTTAGAACAGTTTCAGTAGGAATGGTACCAGTTCTTTGTACATTTGGTAGAATTTGGCTGACTCCATCTGGTCCTAGGCTTCTTTTTATTGAGAGGTTTTTTTTATTACTGATTTAATCTCACTACTTGTCCTTGGCATGTTCAGTATTTCTATTTATTCCTGATTCAATCTCGGGAGGTTGTATTTTTCTAGGAATTTAGTCTGTACCACCAAAAGTGAAAGCAAATACAGGCAGAAAGAACAATGAGCTGAGATCCAATGGAATGGCAGCCCATGTGATTTTTCCACCTGGGAGTCATCCTTCAGGGTTTCCCCAAAATTTGTGACATTTTTGGCTAAGAAAGCAATATTTACTAGAACTTTGAGATTCCTAAAACATTCAGACCATATCCATAGGTTGACAGAGAGCTCTATTCCTTTTCTCATTCTTTGCCAAACTACAAGAAGGAAATGCATCATCCAGACCCAGTGAGGTTGTATCTATGTCCATATAACTGATAAACAGTATATATCAAGTTAAAAGCCAAGGAGTCCAAGAGGGAGTGCATGATAGTAGTTGACTGTAAAAACTGCTATATTAATTAATAAATTTGCCAATCTATATTCCTTCTTACCTATGATCACAAGCTGCTATGCCAGAAGGACCATACGAATGAGGAAAAGTGTTTTTTGCTTTTAAATAACCAAACGAAACAGATAAGTGCCGAGCATATGTGACAGGCTGTTTAAGGGGTCCGTTTCTCTTATGTTAGATGAGAGTTAGTGCTAAAGACCACAAGGTCAAACTGGCAGTAAAAATAGCAGATAAAGGACCTCCAAAAATTCCCTCCTCAATAACAGAAATGAGAAGAGTAGAAAATTGGTCAGAATCAGCTTTTTCAGAACTCTAGAAATTAACCCAAAGCTTGCAGGAATCTAGAGAGTCAAGAAACATTGCTGAAATCTCAGGAAGAAGAACAAGCTTCATGGCATTTTACTTTGTGCTGTCCTTGTCCCTGACCCCCTGCTTTGTGGTAGTCTTGAAAATCAACAATCCAGAATGATGATGAAAACCAGCAACCTAGCAGCCGTTAGAGGGGAAATAACAGAGATGTCCTTCGGAGCTTTGACCTCATGGAACTGTCTAGCTGGTGGTTTCCTGGAAGTTCCCACCACAAGGAACAAGGTTGTCTATATTTAACCTGACTCAGAGCTTACCCAGTACTAACAGCATTTTCCTGGGGGGTGTTGGCTAAAACAATTAGAGGTAATTGTTGAACATCTCATCTACCTCAGAGCAAATAATATAATAAATAGACTAACCAAAAACAAAAACCTTTTTTAAAAAGCTAAAGAATGAGATGTCCGTAGGGAAATTTGCAAGACTCTGACATCTTGGGAATCTGGACAGCTACAAGCATGTGGGAGACTGAGTGTTGAAGGTGTGAGCCAACATGTACACAAAGCCCCTTAGCAAAGACTGGGAGATTATTGACTCTATGCATTTAAGAAAATCTGTCTATAATCACTAGCTGACCACTAAAACTAACTGAGTAGAGACTTTAGTGGCCATGCATAACAACAACAACAAAAAAACACAGACTTACATAATTAAAGAAAGTTACTAAACACCACAGCAGATAGCAATAAAAACAAACCCAAGGGAAGGGGAGAATCTGATTTTCAGAGTTCCCATGTTTTAAAGTGTCTAGTTTTCAAGAAAAAATTCTGAGACATGCAAGGAAATAATAAAGTATGGCCTATGTACTGGGGGAGGAGAAAGCAGTCAGTAGGAATTGTCCCTGAAGATGGCCAGATTTGGGCCTCATTAGACAATGACTTTAAATAGGCTAATTTCAATGTGTTCAAAGAACTGAACCATATCTAAAGAACTAAAGGAAAGTGTGAAGATGATGTTTCACCAAGAAGAGAATGTTAATGAAGAGAAAGGAATTATAATAAACAGCTAAATAGAAATTCTAAAGTTGGGTGGCGCCTATGGCTCAAGTAGTAAGGCACTGGCCCCATATACTAGAGGTGGTGGGTTCAAACCTGGCCCTGGCCAAAAACTTCATTTAAAAAAATTTTTTTTAAGTTGAAAAGTACAATAACAAGAATAAAAACTCACTGGAGGGGTTCCACAGCAGCTTTGAGTAGATAAAAACACCAGGGAGAAAATAACAGGCACTGAACATCCCACATTCCAGTCCCAAATTCCACAGAACTTAATGGGAGTTGGAGATCCCACATAGATGCAGTCTCCTCACCACTTCCCTCAGCCTTTATGGGCAGATGTCAGAAATGCACTGGAGAATCATCAGAGGACACCTAAGTTTAAAGTCAAGTGATGGGAAAGCTTCTAGGGAATCATTCGTGGAGATGAAGAATGGCAGCTCATTCTGTAGTCAACTATTTGCTTACATAACAGACTTGCTGGTTTCCTCTCTAGATCTGGTGTAGGACAGACACTGGAGAGAAAGAGAAAGGCAGAGACCAATGAGCACACACTCTGGGCATGGCCAGGATGTTTAGCTTTCCCATGAGTCAAATGGACATGAAGAAAGGTACTTGGACTTAGGCCATTGCCTCATTCATGATGGCTGCCTATGGAGTGAGGGGCCCCTTGGCAGCAAGACGCTGTTTTGTCCACTGCCAAAGGCAGTATTTGAAGTGGTGTCAAACAAAAATACATCTTTCACACGTGAGAATTGTGTAATGAGAAGGCTCATCCTAAGGGGCCTTTGGGAAAAATGTTTCTATAAGCTACAGACAGAGTTGGCACTGGTGTTCATGTACACACAGGGCCTCTGGAGAGGAGCAGCAGCAGTTGATAGAGTAGACTAAAGAAGCACCTCTTCTATCACAGTTGTCTGCCTCCAAGTACCACCACCCCATTCCTCCTCCCTAGGCTCTGGCACACAACAGGAAGAAAGAACCCTGGAGAGGATGGCGTGAAAAGTGGAAAAAGCTCCCTCCCTATTGACAACTCCTCAGGCAAAGACCCAGCACTGGGAGTCCAGAAGATGAGTTCCAGCCAGTGTGTATGAGATTGAAGTTTTTACACTGGTCTGACTCAGTCATTTTGCATATATAAGAATAAGCAAGCAACTGAAGGATAGTCCTGGGATATCTTTGAGGAAGCAAAATGGAGCTGGAGCAAAAAATGTTTGAAGGCAGAGGTTTGGGGAAAAAATATTCTTGTCATGATTGGTCAACCAGTTCCACATAAATATCATGAAAAGCATTACAGTGAGCTAGTGCGCAGTCCAGACACAAGTGTTTGTGTTAGTCTTTTGGATCTTGAACATATATCCACTGTGTAACCACAAGAAATGTTGAGTTTCTTCTATTTTCTGTCATATCACTCATCCAGAAAATGAATTGGTCTTACCAAATGATCGCTCTGCTCTGAGTTTGTCTAACCCTGTAACCAATTATTGTATCCCAATAAGTAATCCAAGTGTAGCACTTCACAAATAATCCCATTCTTATAAAGACTCTGCGAGTAGGCAGGGGAGATATTCTTGGTCCCTTTTAAGACAGGGAGGATCAGGAGGCTTAAAGAGGTCAAGTGACTAACCCAAGTTGCCCCAGCTGGTGAATAGCACAATAAGGACTGTGAACCAAGCTTTCCAACTAAAAAGTATAACCTCTTTCTAGTAAACTGCCCTATGCTTAATCCAATTTCTGCATATGTTATCCCAAATATTCTCTAAAATAGTATTTTTATCTCTTAATATTTTGTACATTATGAGAGGATTATTCTTGTGAGCAGGTCCCGAGTAGTGGTGAAGGGGACAGTGTTCCAAGTTTTCCTTCCCTGGCAAGCCTGAGGATGTGTGCCTTGACTGGTCAAGAAGAGTCAATGGGCTTCAGGGAGATGAGGCACCTGAAAAGGTCATCTAAGAATGAAGTTTCTTCCACTTGGGCTACCATCAAAGTCATTTGGTGACATAATAGCAAGATCTAGAAATAGAGAAATGTTGGAATCTTTTTTGAATGCATCTTCGTAAAACTCAAAAGCCCCTCCATTGATCTCCAGGTTTAAACTTTGACCAAATAGATGGTGCTGAAGGATGACAGATGTCCAGGCCTTTCATGATAGGATTTGTATAAAAGCATTGGGAATTATGTTTATCATGCTGAGAATGGCATCTTGGGGAAAGATTGGGGATCTTAAATCTACGAGATCTTGGGGATTTTAAATCTACAAGCATCTGGCCGTGCCTGTGCCTCAATTGGCTAAGGCACCAGCCACATACACCTAAGGTGGCGGGTTCGAATCCCCAGCCTGGGCCCCCCAAACAACAATGACGGCTGCAACTAAAAAATGGCCGGGCGTTGTGGTAGGCACCTGTGGTCCCAGCTACTTGGGAGGTGGAGGCAGGAGACTCACTTGAGCCCAGGAGTTGGAGGTTGCTATGAGCTGTGATGCCATGGCACTCTACCCAGGGGGATAGCTTGAGGCTCCGTCTCAAAAAAAAAAAAAATCTACAAGCATCTATAGTTATGTGAGGCCAGCCCTTATTTACACAAAAGATCGCTTTCCCACCTTTTATCCGCTTGGAATTTTTTTTTTCTTTTGAGATAGTCTCACTATGTTGCCTTCAGTAGACTGCCATGGCATCATAGCTTCCAGCAACCTCAAACTCTTGGGCTCAAGTGATTCTCTTGCCTCAGCCTCCCAAGTAGCTGGGACTACAGGCACCCACCACAGTACCCAGGTATTTTTTGGTTGTAGTTGTCATTGTTGTTTAGCTGGCCCAGGCCAGATTCAAACCTACCAGCCTCGATATGTGTGGCCAGCACCCTACCCACTCAGCTATGGGTGCCACCCTCCACTTGGAGTTACTGAAGCACTCCCTTACACTCTTTTATCCTGTGATCATGTGTTTTGGGTTACCCTTATCATAAACTGCACTGCATGAAAGAACTGTGTACCCAGTCTACTTTAAACTTAATAAAATCAGGCTCGGCGCCTGTGGCTCAATCGGCTAAGGCGCCAGCCACATACACCTAAGGTGGCGGGTTCGAATCCCCAGCCCGGGCCTGCCAAACAACAATGATGGCTGCAACCAAAAAATGGCCCGGCGTTGTGGCAGGCGCCTGT
>CAUYQV010118476.1:0-60026 GCA_963574575.1 Galagoides demidoff
ATACAATGATTAAACAAATGATATGAAAGTTATGTTAACCAGCTTGATGAAGGTGTTTCAAATTGTATATGAAACAGCACAATGTACCCCATGTTTGCATCAATGTACACAGAAATCAATTAATAAAAAAAAAAAAAAAAGAAATTCCAGATCAGGCCTTACTGTGAGAGTTGATCCTGAGCCCTGGGTCTGCAGGGTGGAGCATCTTCTGGGAACTCCATGGGGAGTCCAAGCTGGCAGCTGGAGCATTCGAAGGATTTTAACTTTTGTTTTAGGTCAGATTTTTGCTCTTCCTGAGAATTTCTAAAGCCAGCATGTCAGTAGTTTGTGTCTTTCTTTTAATTTGATCCTCCTATAAATACAAATAAAGCAAATGCTTAGGATGAGATATCTCAGAAGTCTTTTTTAAACACTGGAATCTTTCTAATTCGAAGAATCCATCTCTGGCCACTGAGGATTGGAATTTCCAGTGGTGTATGTAGTACTTATTTTAATAGTGACTCCATCCAACAAGCCTCTTCATGGAGAGACCAGGGAGTGATTTTCCAGCTTAGAGTATATTTTCACGGTAGAAGCAAGAGGTGGCTCTGGAGGGGCAGGAATGAGGACCCTCTCCCAGAGATGACCTGAGTAGCACAAGACCTTTGCTGCCATGGGAGGTTAGGGATGGTGTTGAGGGGGACAATGTCTCTGGTCCCCACATGAGATGTATATAGGGGACTAGGTGCAGGTGCCCTGGCCACAGACCCACCAACCTGTGACCAGGCAGGTGCTTCTGGGACTGGACGTCCCCAGCACTGACCAGCCAACAGGAACTTGAGATAAGGACAGCCCCACCTGGCTGAGATTTGCTGAAACAAACTCTCCCGAGGGCTTGGTGCATGTGGAACAGAGACTGCTAGTTATAATTTCACACGTGTCAGGGTACCTGGCCCTTTCCCGCTGGCCCCCAGATGGGACCTGAAAATCATGTCCCCTGCTGGCAGAGACCAAGAAAGAATTTTCTCGGGTGGACACAAAAGCCATGACGTCTGGGCACTGAACAGGTGAGGGGAGAACTTCATCTGGGTGTCCTCGGGCAGCTCTCTTTAATGACACAGAAGACAGAGGCAAAGGGGAAACGATGGCTTCTGGGAGGAAAGGGTAAGACAATATACCCATCTGTGCCCAAAACATACAGAGTGCCCGCACCCCGGTGGGTCGGAGGGTCTGCACCTTGGCAGGTCGGAGGACCCGCACCCCAGGCTGGTCGGAGGGCCCGCACCCCAGGCTGGTTGCACAGATGCTTTTTTCCTGCTACCCTAAATATGGAAAGGAAAAAGAGACACACAGTGACATCCAGATTTCAGGAACAGAGATCAGGAGTCTGACTAACAAGAAATTCTTACTTTTGTTTTTTTCCTGGCTTGTCCGGTTCTGGGTTCCTTTGACTGTGGGTTACAGAAGAACAAGCTGGTTTTTGTTTCTCTGGATCACTGCAGCAAACCTGCAAGGGTGACAGGGAAGCTCCCTCTGCCCTGGGAAGGTTGGCTGAAAAGCAAGTGACAAAAGGCAGATTAATAGGAGACAAAGGCACACGGGTTTATTTTGTGTGTTTGCCCTGAGGGAACTGCAAGGAAATGGCTACCCAATAACCTGAGGGGGTGCAGGCACTTACATCCTCCTCCTCTGGGGAGGGGTTGCAGGCACTTACATTCTCCTTCTCTTGAGGACGGGGTGCAGGTGCTGACGACCCATGGGGAACACGGACCCTCCAGGAGGCAGACACAGCACCTGAGAACAGACAAGAGTTTGGGGCAAACTTCAAAGTTCCTTTGGGTTTCAGATGTGGTTTAATTTTCAGTTTTTTCCTCCATGATATGAGTTTTAATCTTCTCTGGGTAACAAAATTTCAGGAAAATGTGTTTCTCTCTGGGAGGTCTGGTTTCTAAGTAGGGGAAGAGAGTTTCAGGGACTAGCTTCCCCCTGTGGTTTGGGAGAGATGCAGGGATGAGGGTTGGAGATTCCTTGAGCTGTGTCTTTCATGCATACGTGTCTCAAGGTGAAATAGTAAGGATTACTTCACAGTCTCAGCTCTCACGTAATCCAGAAACAAACAGAAAATGAAATTGCATCCCTGGCAAACGTCACCTCTAGGGTTACCTGGATAACTGTCTCACCTGGTGAGAAGGGTGAGTATGGCCAGCGTCTCCCAGTAGATGCTCTTCCCTCCTCCTGGCCATAGAAGCCGCCATTTGTAATCTCGTCTGGTGTAGGGCAGCCCTGGAGGAAGGCTGCACTCTGCAGTCCCCACTGAAGCGAGAGCAGTTCTAACAGTAGAACGTGAGCACGGCCAGGGGACCTCCTGGAAGGGGCATCTGCTCTTTTCTGCCTCCTTTCTGCTGGCTGGAAATATACCCAGTGGCTGGAGCAGCAGTGCCGACCTTGAACAGTAAGTTGGCACCTGTGTGTGTATACTGGGAGGGGGGCTGTAATCAGGGCACAGGAGCCTCCCACGACTCTGTGACTCCCACCCCTCACCTTCCACCCCCAGCCAGGACTTACTTTTCATGACAGAGAAATATTCATTGGTCACATATTTAACTCAAATCTTCTAGGGACGCAGGTAATGACTGACTGACTTACGTGTCACCCCCTGGTTAGGAGAGGGACTGAAACTTAGTTACAGAATGACTCACAGTCATTTGTAAAGAAGGAGAGGAGGAGGGCAGAGCAAACATGTCAGGAACCCCGGTACTCTGAGGGGACTGCAGAGGCCTGCACCCTGTGAGCTCCACTTAGTGGCCCCCGTACCCGCAGTGAGTGTTTCTCCATTCATCCTCGTGTTCTCATGGAAATTATCCCCATCTTAATGAATTCATGGGTTTCTGGTGTTGGTCCCCATGGCAGGGGTCTGTCTAGGTGGCAGGGGTCTGTCTAGGTGGCCGGCCCTCTGCTCAGCACCAGGGTGCTGCCATTGGGTTTTCTTGGCCCTGGAAGCACCATCCAGCGTCCAGCGTCCAGCCCTGGACTGCACATCTCAGCTTGTCAACGCTGGAGCCCCCAGTTCTACCCACATGTTCTAGTGTGTAACGCTGCGTCTCACGCTCAGCCTGTCAGCCCATTACAGTGGCACTGAGGGAGCTGAGACATGGCCCAGCAAAGTGGGGCTCCCTTTGGCGTGATGTTCAGTGATAGCTCGTGTGAAATCACTGTCTGCCAGACCCAGAAATGACATTCTTTGCTTGAGACTGACAGGGTTGGGGAGGCCTGTGTTGCTCAGACCTCCCCTCAGCCCCAGTTAATAGCTCACTCTGTACGTAACTTATTTCTTACCCAGGGTAGCATTTCTGGTGTTCCGGTGACTTCCCTCGTCACTGAGTAACCCGGGGGGGACACGGAGCACAGCACGGCCTTCCATGCCACCTTGTGTTGGGAATTCAAGGTCCCTTCAGTGGAGAAAGTTTCATGGTTCTGGTTCCCACACATAGAGTGCTCTGCCAGCCCTGGTCAAGGCATATGGACAGATGGGTGACATGCAATACACAGAATTGTGCCAATCTTTTCTGAGTAAGTTTAGTTCTCTCCCCAAACATGTACAGATGAACACCCTGTTTTGGGGTGGACAGGGAATGGAAGAGAGACAGAGAGAGAGAATGTTCTAAATTTCCCCTCAGTGCTCAGTCTCTTCATTTTAACGTGGGGGTACCTGTGACACTCTGACTCCTCGGCATAACTTTCTAAAGCCCCAAGTTGTTTTAAAGTTGGAAATACTGATGTAGGAGACACCTGTGAGAAATACCTTGATGATAAGGATCAGGGCGGGACATAATATCATTTAACGTCATTGGTCTCTCGTTAAAGGGCATGCGGGCATGAAGAGCACACGAGATCACCTACACTGTAGCACAGCAGTCTCCACACCTGTGGGGTGTTACTTCTGTAAATAACCCTGGGAAAAGTGGCCAGGGGCTCTGAGAACTCAGACTGACAGACGAGATGCTCACTCCACTAACACTGACTGTGACTTCTAAAGGTGCTTTGGCACCAGTTCAGGAGATGCGGCCCGGGGATCTGAGAACTCAGACTGACAGACGAGATGCTGCTGAGATGCTCCCTCCACTAACATTGACTGTGACTTCTAAAGGTGCTTTGGCACTAGTGACCCGAATGAGACCAAGCCCAAGAAAGCTGGCACAGCTGTCCACATCCAGACAGTTTCATGGGCCAGCGCCAGAGACCTAGTGTCCTGGCTCCACCAAACCCCAGTTTGGGCTGGAGACCCGGTGTCCCCAGGCTCCAACAAGTGGCACCTCAGATGGGACCCCACATACTGAAGCAGTTTTTTTCTGAAGCCACCATTTTAGATAAATATTGAAGAGTGAACAGAGTGGATGAGCTCAGTCCTGGCATGGCTAACGCAGCCCCTGGCAGTCCTAGTGAGGCCGCTGCCCCACCATGCCCAGCTCTGCACCAGTCCCCGCAGACAGGCTCATGGGGGGCTCTGGTCAGCGGCAGCCTGCACTCTACATCTCTCTCCAGCCAGCGGCTTCCTGTTCTGCTCAGGATTTACTAAACTACAATTTTTATGAAGATAGTGAATGAACCCCAAAAGGCATGTGAAGAAGACACCCTCAACAGAGCCTGCTCACAGGGACAGCTCTGCAGGGCTGAACTCGAATTCACCCAGGGGCGAGTGGTACTGGGGACAGGTGAATTTCTGTGGCTTGAGACCTTGGCTACCCATGGCCACTCGCTGCTGGGTTCTGCCTCCACTCCCCCAGCGCCTCTGGGACCAGCCTGGGGGGGTGTCCTTACCTTCCTGAGAGGAGTCACCCTGCAAGGCCTTTTGATGTGAGGTCATCCTTAGCAATGAAGTGTGCTGGACACACGGCTTCAGTTTGCTTTTTTTCCCTCCTAAAGAACGAGGAAATACAAGGGAATCACCTCATTCACAGTCTGGTTTCTTTTCAGTACATTACAGAACCCAACTTAGGTTGCCAATCAAAACACATCCACAAAGGCTTGACTCATGTTGGCACATTTCTTTTTGGCAAGGACCCAACTCCTTTTCTCTCTATGGCCGATGCTCCCCCTGTGTGGGGTAAGTGGGAAGTGAGTGACCTTCGCTAAGGGGGCCACAACACACAGGGAAAGGCTGCCTTGTCCCTCGCTGCCCTTGGGTCTGGCCCTTTGGTGCTGTCTCTGTGGTCACACTGTGTTGTGTGTCTTTTTCTCATCAGATTTCATATGCCCTTTTTGGGTTTGTTTATCTCAGTTTTAAAATAACTTTTTTGGTGTTTTTAATCATCACGATCAGCAGCCAAGTCCTACACTACACAGGAAACCCCAGTACCATCCCCCACAGGTGCTCCTGGCAGGGCCAACAGCTGTTTCTTGATGGACAGACTGTGTGATCCAATTGGTCCCAGAAGTCCAAGGTGGGGCTGGGGACGTTGAGGAGTCTGCGGCACCCTGTGGGAAACCCAGCATCCGTGGCCAGCACGGGGCTTCCTGGGCAGAGAATCGCTTTCCCAAGGGCCATTGCAGGGGATCAGAGTCTGTGAAGTTACCTTTTACTAAGGATGTGCTAGGCTTAGGATGGTAAAGGCAAACTCGGTTTCATGGCTTCTGCTTGTAAAGCTTCGTGTTTTCCAGTTAGTGATATAAGAAAGTGAAAAATTAAGTAAGTGAACAACATCATGTGTTTACATCTGGAAAGTTATAAACTCGTGGCAAAAGTAATGGGGTGTGGGGGAGAAGTCCCAGGGACACACACAGCAAGCCAGCCCACAATGCCTCCATATTACTCCTTCCCACAGAGATGGGATTTTCCCCTTATAACCTACAGTCCCCTTCACGTGGACGTGGGACACCAGGGGAGTTTTCTGCAGTCTGTCAAATTGGGCCATGTTGAGCTCACCTGTGTCTGCACATACATGGATGTACAGGTATGCACACGTACACAGATGCATATCTAGTGCATGTTTGTTGGTCATGGTAAGATATAATTTACATTTTATGGGTGAAAAGAATAAATAAATACTGTGTTTTAAAAGTAGTTTTGGGCCATGAATTAATTGTTCTCCCACCTTTCCTGCCCACTTACTTCATAAAGTAAAATTTGTAAGTCCATCTGAATGTAATTTTATTTTCTGTGTTACCTCTTTAAACCCAGTTTTCATTCAGCATGGCTCTTTTCTTTGTACCTCCTTTGCAATAAAAGGAATCAAATAGAATCTTAATAAAATACTGCTGTGAACTCCTAGGCATACATCAGTGCCCTTTCCTGAGGGCAAAGGCAGGGAAAAAACTGACTTTAGGAATTATTATTGAATGCATCTTAAGAAGGGTTTTTTTTTTTGATATCAGTGATTATAGAGTATTTAAACAGACTTTGTTGCAAGTATTAAGTCAATAAATCTGCTAGAAACTTTGTTAAAATGGGCATGATTACACTTTTGTAATATCATTTGCCCTTTTTTCCCTTTGGCAAAAATCATGGAGTAGAAGTTCTTAGTATAATTAATTTAATCTCCAAAGATGTGGTCATCTCTCTAGTGAGTACTGAGTCCCATGAGTGGTTCCAGCACAGGGGCAAAGGAGCAGCTGCTCCCCCTTCCACAGAGCCTTGACACTGGCCTCTGGGAGGTACATGTTAAAACAAGGAACTGGGTGGCCAATATGATCTTGAAAGTCATGTTAGTCTTTGAGATGTTAAGTAGCAAAATCCACAATTATACAGAATTAATATATGAACCAGCAAACCCACACACAGAAGAAGTGAAACAGAATTCATACAAAACGTGAATACATGTTTGTAGCAGCAATACCGCCAAGAGCCAACAGGTGGAAATGGCACCCACATCCATCAGTGGACCTCAACTGTGACAGACACATACTGGATGTTACTCAGCCACAAAGAGCAGTGAAGGTTCCATTCACGTTCCAACATGGATAGACAGTACCATCGTGCTGAGGAAAGGAGCCAGATGCCAAATGCACTGAATGACCCTGTCCATGGGAAATATGCAGAGCAGGCAAGTTACAGAGACAGAGCGCAGACGGGATGGTGTGTAGGGAGGACGAGGAGTGACTGGGTCAGGGGATGGTCTTCAGGGAGGATGGTTAGTGACTCGTTTATGGGCACAGGTTCTCTGTTGGTCATAAGAAGGTTCTAGATAGTGCTGATGGTTGCACACCATTGGGAATGTGCCAAGTGCCACAGAATGGTGCATCAACAGTTACACTATAAAACGGTTAATCTTATGCTGTATGTAATTTGCCTCAACAAAGACACAGCAACAGGGGCTGGAGGTATCATATCCACACGTGCCCATTGCCTCACCAGCCAAGAAGGGAAATGGTGCACTTTTCACATAATAAGATTTATTCAGCACACCATAGTTTTGCCTAGCTCTTTATCTGTTAAAATAAAATTAAATCTTTTTTTTTACTTATAAAGTCAATATATAAAAGGTTGTGACATCTTCCCTCCAAACCCATAATTCCAGTGGAATCATAGGACCTCAAACAATTATACATCATGCATTGTTCAGCAAAACACATGACCAAGAGTCCTCAAAAATTTCAAATTCAAGGAAAGACTGAGAAGTCCCCAAGACAGAAGAGAAGAAAGAGACACAATGACCAAAAATGTGAAGAACTGTCGGGCCTGGCAGTGCCCAGGCTGCACACCCAGGATGCACCTGGCAACATGACGTCCTGGGTCAGGTCCCACAGGACAAAGGCTGCTGCTTCTCTAAGGAAAGCCTGCTGAGTCTGAGTGCAGCCTGCAGCTGAGATACCACTATTGTGCTCAAATTATTCTACCTTTTTTTTTTTTTACTGTTGATAAATACATGATAAGTATGTCCTAGGATGAGTGAACCTACTCTTCCCACTGCTGAGGTTTGCTATTGGTCTGAGAGCTATACTAATAAGAGGAGGGTACCAGGAGAAAAGGCAGATACATCCACTGTGTGCACAGGGACATCACAGGGACACAAGAGCCATTAGCCCAGGGCTGTGATACACTCGTCCTCCTGGGAGAGAGGGAGGTGGGTGCTGCAGGCACTTCTAGAGGAATGTGGATAATGTTTGGGGGTGATGAATAGATCCAAGAACAAACCACAGCCTGGGATGAGGTTCATGTAGTCTCTGCCTGTGCCTCTTTCCTGTAAGTTAATCCTGCCTGTTGGATGAGAATATACAAGGGCTCAAGACGACTGCGTCTTCTGGAAGAATTTCCCTCAGTAGGATAAGGAAATCTCAGAGAAAACCCCAAGATCAGAGCGCTCCTGAATCTGAGCCCACTTCCATAGTTCAAGGCACCCTGTAGGTCAAAGCTCTGTGTTCTGGGGTACCGTCTTCTGAGCCCCTACAAATGTAAGCTGCTGACATTAGGGGCAGAGGGGTAGGAGCTCTCTGTGTGTTTTCTATGTGTCTTTACAACTTTTCTATAAATTTAACATTATTTCAACATAAAAAGTTTAATGAAAGAATAAGAGTTTTTTAAGAAGTCAATTTTAAAACTTTCTAAATAAATGAAATTGACCATCTGTGAATGCAGGTAATTTTATCTACATAATGTAGAAATTGGACGCTTCCATCCTCCTCAAAGTAATTGGTGCTTGTATAAGTGTCAGCTGAAATAGATGACAATGCTGGCCCCACCTTCCAAGGCAAGTTAATGAGCCCCTCAGAGCTTTAGTTCCTTTGCTGAGAAGCAAGGTGCCTCTGGTAGCTCAGGCTGCTGTGACAAAGTTCCACAGACGGGGTGGGCAGGACCAACAGATGTATTTCCTTACAGTTCTGGAAGCTAGAATTTCAAGGTCATGGTGCCAGTGTGCTGGTTTCTGGTGAAGATTCTCTTCCAGGCCTGCAGACAGCCACCTTCTTGTTCCTGTGTCCTCACATGCAGGGTGATGAGATAGCTCTTAGAGGACACTAATTGTGTCCAGGGGTCCCATCCTCAAGGTCTCATTTATACCTAATTACATACGTAGCTCCTTGTGGCTGCACCTCCAAATGTCATCTCATCAGAGATTAGGGGATCAACATGAGAGTTTTAGGGGGGCCAATTACGTCCATAACATGTTTCTGGCTATTATATCATAAAGTTCTGCAAAGTTGCTGCCTGGCCACCGTTCCTGATGACCGAGTTCTGTCCCTCCAGGATTGCTGTCTGTGTTGTCTGGCACAACCTCTGCAGATATGAGCAATGCTTCATGGACTTAGTTTCAGGATCTCCAACTAACAATGAAAGGGTAAGACATTTAACTATATTAAAAAGTGGCAGAAGACACCACTGTCAGGAATAGATATCAAATATCAGACTCCTAATTAAATACAGATCAGTTGCTTTGTATGAGCATAACCGTGCATCGAGCATGAGCCAGATGTAGGGGATTAAAATTACATCCACTTCATAGTCATAAGCTTGGGGAATGCTGGTTAGGGGACAATGGCAGCATTAAAAAGGATGACGGCACAGCAGATATGACAAAGAAGGTAGGGACTCAGTTCCCACTGTTAGTGGGAGGGAGGGGAACCACACGTCCTGGACAGAGGAGGCAGGTGCTGGGAGGCTCCCGGTGGGAGCTGATCTGACCTGGACCCTGAAGGAGGTGGCTATGACGGCAAAGCATGGGAAGGAAACAAGGGAGGCACCAGAGTACACAGAGTCTGAGCAGTGTCCCCAGAGATTTGTGTCCTTGGAGACTCAGGCTGGGAACACCATCTGACTGGGTTCCTGCAAGCACACCTGCAGTGTCCCCGGAGACTCGTGTCCCTGGAGACTCAGGCTGGGAACACCATCTGACTGGGTTCCTGTCAGCACACCTGCCATGTATCTTTGTGCCATACAACACTTGGGACCACTGTCACCTCCTCCTGTTGACGGGGCTCAGTGGGGGGCACATGCTCACAGACAGGACATCTCCCTCCTGCCCGCTTGCCTCTCCAGCTCCCTGGGCTATGCATGAGGAGGAGACGTCATCCACAGGAATGGGGCTTCATGACAAAGGATCACGTGCCGGCAGCCATCCTCTCTGCTCCTCCGAGGGGAACCCTGCCTTCCTGGGTGCTAAAGGCGTGAAGTTCCTGCCATGTCTTTGCTCCAGCCTCCAGGCTGGACAGCACCCCAGGGGCTGAAGGAGAGACCAAACCCCAGGGAGGGAGAAAAGTGGGACCAGTAGGCCCTGCTTCCCCCTACCTGCCGCTGCCCAGGAGAGCTGCCCCCTCATGCCTCCAGCTGTCCTCTCCAGGGCAGGGATCTCCCTGAGGCAGGAGGGAGGGTGACCAGACCCGGGCAGCATAGAGCACAGGACAAAAGAAGGCAGGGAGGGAGGGAGCAGAGGAGGAGTGCGGGGCTGGGGTCTCAAGGTGGCCCTTGAAGGGCTTTCTGTTTGCTCATCTTTGACATTTTAGAAAACAACCATGACAGGCAGGGCTTAGTAAGAACATCTGACTCGCAAAGACACGTGCTTGCCCATTGTTTTGGAGGCATTGAATGATTCCTGGATTTTGGTGGAGAATTGTGCCAATTCATAAGGTTTCTAGAAAGAAAAACATAATTTCTCCAAGTTAGTGAAACAGTTGTGAGGAGCAGAGTGGGGTGTTGAGGGGTCCAGGGTGAGGAGGAGCAAGAACCAAGGCTCAGGCTGAGAACACAAGGGCTTGACCGTTTGAGATGATGCTGGCAATCCCACCGTGGAAAGCGTCTCCTCTGCAGGTGCCACCTGAGATGTGCCACAGAGACACCCTATGCGTGATGTCATTCAGGTACCTTGTCTGAATGCCTGAGTGCAGTTGCCAAGTCCAAGGGAGAGGATGCTTTACTTGACAACAGCCTTTTTGGTTTTTCATTTCTCTCTGGTGGCACTAATTGTTTCCCTTGGGCACGTGCTTTAACATTAAATGTTCATAGATGGTTCCAGCATCAAACCCCTCACGCAGCAGACACCAAAGTGAGAAGGGGGCCGAGGCAGGGGCAGTGCTCACCCGCCCTGCCTCTCCTCAACTTCATACCTAAGGCTTTATGCTCCAATTAAAATGATACCACCACAGTCAGGCAAAGTGGCAAATTACTGCATTGCTGGAGATGATAAAGAAGGAAATTAGAGAAAAAGATCTTTTTAGACAGACTATGGAAAGAGGGGAGAATTCAGAGGAAACACAGGGAGATGATACAGCACCAACACAACCACGCTAGAGCTGGGTACCAGGGCTGCACTGTCCCGATGGAAGGTGCCCGGTGAACTTCTGTCATACCGGGAGACAGATTGCCTTCCAAGAAAAAGCAAAGAATGCCACTGAGTTTGCACAGTTGCAGCCAGCAAAGTTCATGCTTTCAGAAAAATGCGTCTGATAACGGGAGCACAATGCCAGCCACTGTGTGCGCCTCCTTCCCCCGGGTCCGTGGCTCTCACGGGAAGACATGGGAGATACTGAGCTCTGGGTCTGCAGCGAGCTATCAGGGTTTCCGTACCTCTGGTGGGATTCCTGTCCCTCTGAGATGCCATTATTCTCAAGGACAACTTTCTTTCTCCCTGGCTTTCTGTCTGAGTGAGCTTTTCCTGTGGGTAAGGCACCCTGGGCAGAGCCAGAGCAGCCGAGAGTGAGGTCATCTGCAGCCTGCTGGTTGCTGGGAAGCTCCAGGCACCTGCTGCTCAGGCCGGGCCGCCTGGGAGCCCTCTCCCTCCAGCCCTGGACATGGCTTTGCAAGGTTCCTGCAGGGTTTGAACATGCTTAGAGCTGCTCCTTAAATACTTGGATGGCCGTCCCCACCTTCACATCTGCTTCGACCTGGCTTTCTAACAAGGTGCAGAGCTGTCCTCACTGCCAGCACTGTCTGTTTTCACTCTTAGTGCCTATATTTAAGTTGATTGTTTATTCCTCAGCTGGAGTTCTAGATATTTCTATCTATGTTCATGGTGCGGTCAGCTCATAGATTTACTCCCTCACACCTCCTCTTCCTGCCTCCTGGGTCAGGGACCGAGCTTTGCAATTTGCTCCTGGGTCCTATGACTGAGTCCTTGGGTGGACTTGGGGTACATCTGAGGGCAGAACCTTCCAAGGCATCACTGAACAGAGAAATCCCTCCTGGGCAAAAGAGAGAGAGAGAGGGCACGCTTGGAGCGTGAGCTAGAGTGCTGGGTTCTCAAAGCCCCTACTCGTGAGCCTACAACTCTACAATCAGACATGAAATACAGAATTTTGTAGAAATTTAAATCCTACTTCCATCACATTGGGGTTAATAAAAACATGTACGAGCAGCCTTTTAAAATTATTTTCTCATAATTCCAGTTCAATAGGCTGAAAACGCCCTGGTGAATACGCCTTTCCACACCTGTGAGCCGTGGGACTCTTCAGAGTGTCACATACACAGCCTCAGCACTGTTCCCGAGTAGCACACATGGGACCCAGCTCATCTGTTTAGTTGCACTTGATGAGTGCATGTGTGTGTGTATGAGTGTGCACAGTTAATCCCCAAACAACATGGGGGGGAGGGCACTGACCCCCATGCAGGTTAAAATCCACATATAACTTTTACTCCCCCTCAAACCGAACTACTAATTGCCTAGTGGTGACTTGAAGCTTTACCAACAGCATGAAGATTGGACTAAACGATATTTTATATATTCACAACAAAACTTCTTAATTTTTTTGATATTTCTAGGATACGCAGTTTATCTATAAGTTTCTTCAAATTGTTGAAAGTACCCCCAAATTTTCCAACATATTTGTTGAAAAAAATGCATATGTATGCACCTGCCCTATTTCGGGCAGACTCCGCCCTGCTCTGCTGCAGGGGGTGGTCTGGCGTGGTCTCAGCCGAGAGCCTCTGTGGAGGTAGTAACCAGAGCCACTGGGTACACGGTCAGAAGCTCAGATGCAGAGAGGGCCGTGTTCTGAGCCAGTGAACAGGGAGTTCCAAATGAGGAGGAGTTTTCAGGGGTGGTCAGCACCTTTGAGAGGTTGGTAGGTGAGTGGGTCAATTTATGTGATTATTTTCTCAGAGCAGATGATTTACTTTTTCATTTTCTAATTAATAAACTGAATTTTTAAAAGATGTTTTAGGTTTATGGAAAAGTTACCCAGAAAGTACAGAGATCTCGTCTCTCCCATGGTTTCCCTGCTGCTGTGAACCCTCCTGTCAGTGTGGTGCGTTGGGGCAAGTATGAACCGACATTGTGACATAGCTCGACTGGAGCCTCTGTCCCCAAGCTTGGCCTGTCCCCTGCCAGCAAACACACAGGCTGCTGCCCCGTGGCCTGGGAGGTCCTGGAAACAAGCTTTCCTTCTTCTGAGCAGCCCTTACCCAGAAACAAGGGTTGGAGGAGAAACATGAAAATATGGAGGACTTTGGGTGGCACCTGTGGCTCAGAGGAGTAGGGTGCCAGCCCCATATACTGGAGGTGGTGGGTTCAAAGCCAGCCCCGGCCAAAAAAAAGAAAATATAGAGGACTTTAAGTGTATGTTAGTGCACTTGACTTGAATATCTTGGACTCTGTTTAGCAGCATGTATATTATTTAAATCTTCCTCTGTTGTTTCTAAAAATGGATGGAAAGAAAGACATTCCTTTGGCAGAGACAGAGATTAGATGTGTGAGACCCGGGCTGGCTGGGGGCTGACGGCCAACAGCGGCTCTGCCTCCCTAGCTGGGTGACCTTGGCCCAACTTTATCAGCCTAGGGTGCCATTCATTTTAGTTCTAAAATGAGGAAGCTTGAGTCTAGGTTATGAAAGGTCTTCTCTCTCTAAAAGTAACCATCCTACCTGCAGTTAAATAATTCTTAGTACATGGTCATAAATGTACAAGAAATACAATTTTTCTTAAAGTCAAACTGAATTCAACTTCAGGTTAAACCCATTTATCTGTCCAGGAAATTGTTGAGTTGCCTTTAATATCTAGTCCATTGTGACAGCCACACCAGGCATCTTCCTTGTAGAATTTCCATCATGTTCTGACGTCTTTCCGAGAAAAGGAGGTTGAGGAGAAGATGAATGTGAGTGATTTGGAAGCATCAGCCACTGTCCGTCTCTCGCAGGTGCCAGGGTAGTACTTTCTTTCCACCAGTGCCAGGAACCCCACTGGAACCTGGTAGCTAACGGAGTTTCTACTACCTTTCCTGAGCAAAGAAACAAGCACGTGGGCAGTGCCAGGAAACTCCTCATCTGCCTCTTTTTTACATTTTAAGTACATTCTTTTCTTTTCTCATTTCCTTAATCTGTATTTCCCAACCCTGGATGCAGGAGAGGGCACCTGGGGAGCTTTAAAACGCCGGTGACATCATCTGGGACCAGGCCAACTCTGGGGAAAGCAGGGAGCCTTCTCTTTTTCTTGAGGGTGGGGAACTGTTTTGGTTTGGTCCTTTTCAGTTCCTTCCCTGCAGTCCTTTCTCTTGCCACGTACTTTCCAAGGCAGTGGTCCTCACGGCAGGGTCCCTGCCTACTTTCCAAGGCAGTGGTCCTCACGGCGGGGTCCCCACCTACTTTCCAGGGCAGTGGTCCTCACAGTGGGGTCTCCAGGCAGCCAGCAGCACCCGTGTCTCCAGTGTAGGTGAGCCAGGCTGCTGAGGAGGGGGACCTCAGGGCGACCGGATTCTGCTCCAAGAAACCAGGTGCTGCTGCCATGGGATGAAGACTGGGAAGCCCCGTCTCAGAGCCGATTTATACTTCGCATGTCCAGCTCCCCTGGGCCGGCTCCAGGTGTGCGTCTGCTGTCCAGTTGTGCCTGTAGTCATGTCAAATGCGAGGCCCACGCCTTGTCTCCCTGTCCCTGGCTTTCCATGATTCAGAAATGGATTCACTTTGTTCCTTCTTCCTCCAGCAACCGACCTGTTCCCACCAGACGTACCCTCACTGTGGACTCCCACAAAGCCCCCCAGGCAGGAGCCCGGCTCTTCCCCAGCCCCCTCCACTGTCTGCCTCATTGCTGTTGTCACTCTTGAGGAAAACTCCTAATTCCCATCAACCCTCTGCCCTCACTGGGAGCACACACAGGCAGGTCCACCCATCCACCAAAATCAGTGCCAGCTAGGAGTCCCCTCCCAGTCCTGCCTGGGGACACTCGCCCTTCCTGTGCCCCCATGTCAGACCCTGGGCTTCCTGCCTCTGCAGCTGGCTGCTTCTGCCCACAGCTCCCCTCAGAGGGTCAGCCTGGATCTGTCTTCATCTCTGTCAACCACACTCCAGACTCAGCTCAGCTCCAGCTCCTCCCACCGGAGGTCACCAGCCCTTCTGTGAGCCCGGAGCATTTGTTTGCAACATTCCTGACCCTTGGCAGTTTACATGAGTGTAATGGCGCTTTACAACAAACAGAGCTAAACTCAGAACATCTCCCCCTGCCTGCTTCTGTCCCAGCATCTTACACAGAGTTACTGTCACCTCTGTGACCACTGGCTGCGTCATCTGTTTGGAGGCCTGTGGCATCAGTCAACTCACGTGACCATGGCCTCAGAAGGCCCTCTCAAAGCGATGCCCTACTGATTTCTCTAATTTCCTTAATGGTATTGCTGCTCCAAATTGAGTCCTTGGAGATGGTGACACACTTCTCTTCAGTTCTCACATCCATCATTTGCTCAGAACTGTTGATTCATTCTTTTTTATCTTTGTGCTTAAGCCGTCCTCCTTAGCCAGCAGCCTAGTTGAGTCCTTACCATTTAATGCCTGCAGAATGTGTAGTGAACACAGGCTGGACCATGACTCTGGGTGAGGGGTATGCTTCTCCTGTGTTCCCCAGTATGGGTGTTGGAACCTCAGGTCCACTGTCAGGTGGGACCCAAATAGTCAGGAGATGCACCTGTAGCTCTCTGTGGATGGGACCGTTACCATGAAACTCAGGAGAAGCACCTGTAGCTCTCTGTGGAAGGGACCGTTACCATGGAACTCAGGAGATGCACCTGTGGCTCTCTGTGGATGGGACCGTTACCATGGAGCTCAGGAGATGCACCTGTGGCTCTCTGTGGAAGGAGCTGTATTATGGAGCTCAGGAGATACACCTGTAGTTCTCTGTGGATGGGACCATTATCATGAAACTCTGGAGATGCACCTGCAGTTCTCTGTGGATGGAACCATTATTATGGAGCTCAGGAGATGTACCTGTAGCTCTCTCTGGAAGGGACCATTACCATGGAGCTCAGGAGATGCACCTGTGGCTCTCTATGGAAGGGACCATTACCATGGAACTCAGGAGATGCACCTGTGGCTCTCTGTGGAAGGGGCTGTTACCGTGGAGCTCAGGAGATGCACCTGTGGCTCTCTATGGAAGGGGCTGTTACCATGGAGCTCAGGAGATGCACCTGTGGCTCTCTATGGAAGGGACTGTTATCATGGAGCTCAGGAGATGCACCTGTGGCTCTCTATGGAAGGGGCTGTTATCATGGAGCTCAGGAGATGCACCTGTGGCTCTCTATGGAAGGGGCTGTTACCATGGAGCTCAGGCGATGCTCCTGTGACTCTCTCTGGAAGGGGCCATTATCATGGAGCTCAGGAGATGCACCTGTGGCTCTCTGTGGAAGGGGCTGTTACCATGAACCTCAGGAGATGCACCTGTGGCTCTCTGTGGAAGGTACCGTTATCATGGAGCTCAGGAGATGCACCTGTGGCTCTATGTGGAAGGGGCTGTTACCATGGAGTTCAGGAGATGCACCTGTGACTCTTTATGGAAGGGGCTGTTACCATGGAGCTCAGGAGATGCACCTGTGGCTCTCTATGGAAGGGTTCATTATCATGGAGCTCAGGAGATGCACCTGTAGTTCTCTGTGGATGGGACTGTTACCATGGAGCTCAGGAGATGCACCTCTGGGTCTCTGTGGACGGGACCATTACCGTGGAGCTCACGAGATGTACCTGTTGCTCTCTGTGGATGGGACCGTTACCATGGAGCTCAGGAGATGCACCCGTGGCTCTCTGTGGATGGGACCATTATCATGGAGCTCAGGAGATGCACCTATAGCTCTCTGTGGAAGGGACCATTGCCATGGAGCTCAGGAGATGCACCTGTGTCTCTCTATGGAAGGGACTGTTATCATGGAGCTCAGGAGATGCACCTGTGGCTCTCTGTGGAAGGAGCTGTATTATGGAGCTCAGGAGATGCACCTGTGGCTCTCTGTGGATGAGACCGTTATTATGGAGCTCAGGAGATGCACCTGTGGCTCTCTGTGGATGGAACCATTATCATGGAGCTCAGGAGATGCACCTGTGGCTCTCTATGGAAGGGGCCATTATCATGGAGCTCAGGAGATGCACCTGTGGCTCTCTGTGGAAGGGGCTGTTACCATGGAGTTCAGGAGATGCACCTGTGACTCTTTATGGAAGGGGCTGTTACCATGGAGCTCAGGAGATGCACCTGTGGCTCTCTATGGAAGGGGCTGTTACCATGGACCTCAGGAGATGCACCTGTGGCTCTCTATGGAAGGGGCTGTTACCATGGACCTCAGGAGATGCACCTGTGGCTCTCTGTGGATGGGACCGTTACCATGGAGCTCAGGAGATGCACCTGTAGTTCTCTGTGGATGGGACCATTATCATGGAGCTCAGTAGATGCACCTGTGGCTCTCTGTGGAAGGAGCTGTTATCATGGAGCTCAGTAGATGCACCTTTGGCCCTCTGTGGAAGGATCTGTATCATGGAGCTTAGGAGATGCTCTTCTGGGTCTTGGTGGATGGGACCATTACCATGGAGCTCAGGAGATGCACCTGTGGGTCTCTGTGCACGGGACCGTTGCCGTGGAGCTCAGGAGAACCACCTGTGGCTCTCTGTGGATGGGACCGTTACCATGGAGCTCAGGAGATGCACCTGTGGCTCTCTGTGGATGGGACCATTACCATGGAGCTCTGGAGATGCATCTGTGGCTCTCTGTGGACGGGACTGTTATCATGGAGCTCAGGAGGACACACACAGGAATCGAGGTGAATAACACCACTCCAGGGGACGCATCAGACACATTTTACTTCTATTATAACCAGCTCCATTGTCTTGGGCCTTCCCCTGAACATTGTCGAGCAGGTTCCCCACATTTCCTATTACTTCCAGTAGGACATTTTTTATTTTCAGCAATGTTGAAAGTGAAGACAGTTCTATGGCAAAGCTTCTTTCTTTCACAACATTTAGAATACCTGCCCTTCCTTGCAGAAGAGGCTAACTCAGGTCTGAGAATCCAGGGCAGGAGGACGCCAGCCCACCTGGTCTTCCTGGCTCCTCCCCCACCACGGGGACCAGCATCTGGAAGCCGAACAAGTAAGGACTGGAAAGGTCCCTCTGGGTGAGGTGGTAGCCGTCTGCAGTGATGGTTGCCTGGAGGTCAGGCCTGCTGGCCTTCACTCACTCACTCTTACGGAGTCTAGTGGGTGCCTCCCACACCTGCTGTCCACTCTGGTGGGGGCTGAGCTAGGCTCTTACGCTTGACTATGGCACCTCTTGGCTTCCTCTCCAGGATACCCCATAGCTCCTTTTGCTAGAATTGCTTCCCCTGGCAGGCAGTGCTCTCTCTGGCTCTCTGTGGACAGGGAGCCTTCTACCATGACACAGTCCCAGTGTCTTCTGGAAGCATCTATTTGGCTGGGGAAAGATAAATGTCTTGCCCCAAACATTAGCATAGAGCTTGCCTCCTTGGTCAGTCACCAGGGGTTGTCCCCAGTATCCCCCAGGTTCACACCAACCCAGATGGGAGTCCAGGGGCAGTGTTGGTGTCCCACACCCTGTAGGAGATCCACCTTGAATGCTTTCCACAAAGAGCTTCCCTCGGGCTCCCCAGGGAGCATCTACAGCTCAGAAAGCCCCCAGCAGGGCCCAGGGAGGCACAGATGAATCTCTATCTGGCACATAACCTTTGTTCTCTATTTATCTCCAAGACCCTTGTTTGTTTGAGGTGGGAAGGAATGTAGAGCATTCCAATAACTCTGCTTGATAAATCCTCTTTTTTTCCCTTCCTGTAAATTGTGAACATTCTCCCACATACTCTGCTGGTGAGTGCGGATTCTCAGAACTCATTTTGGGTGACCATATGTACTGTGCACACAGCTCTGAGTGTCTTCTTTGGGGCTGCCGCTGAGTCTCGAAAAGCCTTATTTTAACATCTAGCTACCCAGTTAATTGTAGCAAAGTATATATAATGTGTCACAGAGTAGCAAGTTCAAATGGAGACATCAGAGCTAATCCAGAACTGCTAGAAGCTCTGCAGCCCGGGTACTGTCCAGTTCTGTCCAGCTGCCTCTCCTCCGGTGCTGCCCATGCCTGAGGGCCTCCTCTGCTTTCTGTCCCTCCTTTCTCTAGTTAAGTGTACTGTGCATCTCTGGCTGTGCACACACGTATGTATACACTCTGCCGAGCAAATATTCTCAGATTCTGCAGCTTTACTTGATCAGTATAAAAATTAACTGTTTTTCATTTTAATCAACTCCATTCCCAGGGATACTACTCATTTTTCCTTGTTCTGGATGTTAAGCTTTTCGAAATATTTATTGTCAGTTGATGACTTCTCTCCCACTTTGTAGCTCCCTGGAGCTTGTATTTTTAAATTATTTTAATAACATCCTGGTGCACACTGCTCTCTGCATTTTCCGCCTGAGGGCACTAAAAAGACTTAGGAAGTCCTGTGGGGGAGTCAGAGCCTGGAAACTTCTTTACCCAAAGTCCCAATTCTTGGTGTTTAGATATCAAGTAATTTCTCTTTGTCTCTGGAAGTTAGGAGGCAGACTGCCAGCTGCCTTGGGTCTGCAGCTTCTGTGTTCATCAAACTTAGGACATTTACTGAGGCTCCTAGATTGAAAAGGAAGAATTCCTCTTTCTAACATGTATAATTACTACAGTTTCTGAAAATATAACCCAGTGTCGTTAACACTGGGTAGAAGACATTCTATGTTAAATTTAAATTAAATACTTCATTTTACTCATAATTCATAACCATGTTTATGTCTTTATTTTACTTTAAATAAAATAGGCCAGGCTTCTGAGTTTAGCCCTATGTTAATTTGCACAAGTAAATGAAGGTTGTTTGGGGGTTTATAAAAAGCCCAACCATTTTCTTGACTGTAGGTGAAAATGGTTTTTGTAGCTGAAGAAACCAAATTTTTCTCTTTCTGGTCGCTAATGCATCCATTTTAGAAGTAGCAAATGCCTGAAAAAAAACCTCTAACAAATGACAGGGACATTGAGTCTCATCCCAGATTGGGCAGCAGAGAGGATACTGCCAAGTGTCAACCACAGGGGTGTTTTCTTCTTTTGCCAAATGGATGACCAAGAATTGCGCGTAAAGAAGTCTCTGAAAGGAAAGAAGCCATCGGAGCGCTGGCCAATGGTGCTCAGATCACCCGTGCTGTCTGCCCTCCCCAAGCCCGGAGCCTTCGCCGGTGCTGTCCGCCCTCCCCAGACCCGGAGCCTCCACTCCGCCTCTCCATCCACAATGGAAGCCTTGCTTTCAGCCTCCTGTGGGGCCTTTTGGAATATTTTTCCCATTCCGCATTTTATGCTCACATATTGGAAAGACCATAGAGTTGAATCTCTACTTTTTTTCCATGAAGATTAAGAATGAAATAACACTCTCTGAATGAGTATTCCTCTTTCATCATCCATCACTAAATTTGCAATGAGATAACATAACATTCTTGGTAGAGATTTTAAGTATAATGCCAGAATGTTTTCTTAATATTTGCATTAAGCTTCTAAAATACACATAGCAATTGTTTCCAGTCACATAAACGCTTTGCTATTTCCCATCACTCAGGTATCACTTTTCTGTTCCTGGTTTTCTTCTTTCTTTATTTCTTTATCCCGGTTCACTCTTAGGAAATTAATTTGTAAGAACAGGTATTAGGTAATATATTATATATAACATTTTATTTATTTAATATTTAAACGTGCTTATTTTTTTGTTGGTGGATATGTATGAAAGTTGGTTGAGTATTGAATTTAAGAGTTATAATAATTTTCTCTCAGAATTATGTCAAGACTTCTCTGTACATATCGAAGCCAATCTGATTCTGGTTTCTTTGCAGGAAAGTGGTCTATTTCACATAGATACACATTTTATTATTTTTTCATATCATTTGTTCCTTAGTAGTTTTTTTTTTTTTATCAATGTTCAGTATTTGTGCCACAGAATGCATCTCTAAGTGATCAGTGTGTCCTTTCTTGAGGACTCAGACAGAAACTCACAATCATTCTCAACAAAGTAGACACGTTCAAGCAATAATAATTGTTCACAAGATAAAAGCTCTTTTTCAGCACTTCTGTAAATAACAGAAGGCTTTCAAATTGACTTCTAAATTAACAAATTAAGTTTTCTGTGGTAGAGTCTGTTACTTCGTCTATTACGTTTTAAGCTTTGGAAGCCCTGTTTTTATTTCCCAGAGTGGTTTGTCTTTTTGTATTGTGTCATGCTGCTGGCAGGCTCAGGGTGGTGGATTTGATGTTTTGAGTTTTCTTGTTTCCCACCTAATTCGTGGCCTCTTTTTAGGTCATGAGGGCTTTTCAAAAGTTTGCTCACATTAATCGATGACATTGTTGGCAACTGACGGCACTCCTTTGGTTACAGAGCAAAGTTCACCCTCTCCTGACCCTGGGTGAACACAACCCAGCAGAACTTCTGTGGCTCAGCTCTGCCCTGGTCCTCAGACCCTGGCAGCCCAGAGCTGCTCTGGAGCAGGGAAAACCCGGGGCGGGAGGCACTGACCCTCCCTGCCGGGGGGGGGGGGGGGGCTCCTGGGAAGCAGCTTGTAGCGCCTCAGCCTTCTGGAAAATCGGGTCCATAGTTCCGTATGTCACTGGGACCTCCTTATATTTTATTAGTTCTACCATCTTTTCCTGGTTACATTGGCTTTGACATTTATGCCAAAAACTGGGAAAGGAGAGGATTCTTACACTTATAGAGTATTTCAAAATCACCCTTTCAAGTATTTTTAAAACATAGCACTTTAGAGTCACCATTTATGTAATATTGCTCATGTGGTTAGATACAGTATTATAAACTGAAATGTCCCTTTGACCCTTCTCATTCCACATCAGAGTAATGTGAAACACAAATTTGTTTGTAATCATTTTGGACTGTGAACATTCTGTATGGTTTACCTAAGACCCTCGAATAGATGTGCATCTTTGTAGACTTATCCTTTATCAAATTTGCAGGAGACAAATTTGACACAATTATTGCTGTTTCTTCTATAAAATACGGGATCTTATAAAATGTGGGGGCTGTAAAACGTGAGGCTCGCCTGGTGCTGGATCTGCCCACCAGTCAAGCTTCTGTCCACCCCACGGTGCTGACTGCACGGAAGGTTTCTGCCCAGACTTCTCCTCCTTTCTTCCGGACTTCCAGCTTCTGGGTCACTGTGTACTCACTGACTCCATGACACCATCGGTGACCACCCTCCGTTATATTTCACTACACGTGAAGGCCAAGGTGGACTTCAGATTCTTGAAGACAAAATACCTGAAACTCTTTGAAACAGCAATTCTAAAAATTTAAATACATTTTAGGAGAAGGATAAACCCACCAAGCACAACGAAATGTTTTAGTCAACAATTGCTTGAACTTCATGACTAGAGCCATCGTATGGTTTTCAGGAAGATGGTGTTCTGTTCATGAACAAATTATAGGTGTTGTCCCCTCTATGAGCTTCACCCGATCTAGCTCCTCTCTGTGCAGTAGTGAAGTGTCCCCCACGGTCCAGGGGCTGGGGTGGCGGGAGGGGAGAGATCTCTGTTCTCAGAGGCTGAGCTTCCTTTGCTGTTCTTTGGAAATCTGTCACCTGTGCTTTTACCCAGAGGTGGCTTCTGTACCATGGAACCAGTCACCAATCAAACTGAGTAATGGGAAGGAAAAGGAATCTCAACCTTTGCCCAGCAAAGGGGCATGAATTTCACTTCTAACAAGTGAGTATGGTAGGGCAAACCTCCGTCTACGGCATAAGTCAGTTATGGATTCCATACAGTGATTTCAGCCTATTTAAATCAGGAACAAAGGAAGAAATAAAACGGGTCCTGAAATTCATTATACGTGAGGCAAAATGTCAATACCATGCAGACTTCTTTAGAAACGAAGAAACCT
The DNA here is from genome assembly GCA_963574575.1 of Galagoides demidoff. Taxonomy (NCBI): domain Eukaryota; kingdom Metazoa; phylum Chordata; class Mammalia; order Primates; family Galagidae; genus Galagoides; species Galagoides demidoff. The sequence continues at coordinate 23,033 of CAUYQV010118476.1, forward strand.
CGGCATTTGTTGCCTGGGAACATCACTTCAAGGTTAATGATAGCCTGGGAATCCATCTCAGGTTTTTCTAAGCAAGGGAAATACAGTATTACGGATTCCAGCAGCCTGGGGCGGACACAGTGTAACCAGTGGCAAATCCATTTTAACAGGCTTCTGTGAGTGTCTCCTGGGCACACAGCTCCCGTTGGTTCAAAGCGCTTCCTACATGCCATCCTGCCGGCCTCAGCCAGCGGGTCTGGAAAGGTCACTGGATAGTCACTTGCTACTGCTCTTAAAAGATTTTCTCCTTAATGACAAAGAAAAGACCCAGTGTGTCTCAGGCCTTTTACACTGCTATAGCAAATACCATGGACTTAGCAATTTATAAAGAATAGAAATGTAATGCTCACAATTTGGAGGCTGGGGAGTACAAGATCAAAGTGCCAGCAGACCTGGTGTCTGGGGAAGAAGGCCCACTTGCCTCAAAGATGATGCCCTCCAGCTGTGTCTTTTCCCGGCTGCAGGGGCAAAAGGGGACAACCAGCTCCCTGCAGCCTCTCATAAGGACTAATTCCATTTATGACAGAAAAGCCCCTCTCAACCCGGCCACCTCCTAAAGGCCCTGCCTCTCAACACCACTGTAGGAGGGATGATGTTTCAACGTGGATTTTGGAGGGACACAAGCACCTGAAGTGCAGTGCAGTGGAACCCAGTTTAAACAATTATAGGAATTAAAATTACTTGGTCGATTTGAATGTAATGTCTTTTTTCCTGCCCCCCATCCCCAGCAATCTCCAAGAGTAAGGGGTGTTGGTAACGCAGTTATCAAGGTAAAATATGTGTAAACAGAGCTTTAGAATAAGCTTGCATTTCTCCCCAATCCAAATTGTAACCTTTATTCTCAAAACTCTCTCCTTCCTTCCAACCCTCCCAACAAGCTCTCACACACAGGCCCTCTCTCTCTATATTTTATTTCTGCAGAAGTAGATGGGCACCAAGAATTGTGAGATGGATGACTCCAGCAAAGCAACAGCGATCACAATGACCAAACTAAACACACTCGTGTTCTGCCGTATGACTGAGTTTCAGCCCAGCGGCCGTGGTGTAACCATTCCTCTGTTTTTAGTAAGAATCCATTTACATGCTTTTTAGCTCTGACACCTTGGAGGATTTCAAATTCCACCCCCTCCTTTTACTCTCTCCCTTTCCTTCTCTCTCTTTCATCAATTTCTTCTTTCAAAAAGTATGTACTGGCTTGCTAGTGGGGGTGGGAAGCAAGTCAAATTCTGGGGCTGCAGCTCAGGGTCCCCCTGGGTTTCACCCACAGGAGAGCGCAGCAGTGAAAAGCATGGTGGTGCTTAAAACCAGGTGAGGACAGAGGGAAGAGAGGGGGTCATTTGGCCTGTGATTGGGGGGCCCTGGAGAGTTTCAGTAGCCTGACACAGTTTTAGAGATGTCCTGACATCCCTGTTTATATTTCACCAGTTACAGTGAGACGAGGGAACAGGGAACAGCGGCAACAGAAGGGTGAGTGGGAAAGTGCCCAGCAGGTTTCTGGAAAAGGAGGTGTTTTCTGGAAGGAGCAGCTCCTGGCACCCATGGGAGGGGGTTAATTTGGGGGATGTAGCTTGAGGTGAGATTTAGAAGGTCATTGAGGGCTATGAGAAAAGGACTAAAATTAATTTTGGAGAGAGAAGAGAAGGGCCATTTTCACATTTCTGAGATGGGGATGTTTATGAACTGATCTGTTTTTTAAATGGTAACTCCCATAATAAAGTTGGGAATAAATCAGAGGGGGTATGACTGGAAGCTTTTTCAATGTCTTTTTTTCTTGCAAATTTTATTCTGTGATCCAGTTAAAGAGGTAGAGGACAAAGTGAAAATTTAAAATGTAGATGTCAGATTTACCTTGCACTACCTGTGACCAGACTTACCCCACTGATTTTTTTTCAATATATATACTTTTTATCAGGTGGCAGCTGCAGGATCCTGACGAGGACCCCCTTGCCTTGCTCCTTTGTTTTTATAACTTTCCCATCCATCCAGCTCTGCTTTGGACTCAGACATGTGACTCATCTTGACCAATAGGATGTCAGTAAAGGACTTCCAAGGACATCTGAATTCCCATGTGCCCCTTGGTGTGATTGAGCCTGCTGTGTTCTGCATCTCTTAGTATGAAAATTTGCAGCAGGTACTGAGGGCTGTAAGAGGCCACAGCCCAGGCATGTTAGTTATTACAGCTGAAACCGCCATCAACTGGCAATGGACAGGGGACCCCACACATGTGCCATGGTCCGACCTTGATCAGCAGAGGCGCCCCCCAGACCTGCAGCTGATCAAAGATGCTGAGGGGCACTGGTACAACCGCCCAGCCAGCCACTGGTCAGGAACCACAGAAAGGGCATGTGATTTAAGGCCTTGCATTCTAGGGTGGTTTGCAAAGCCTCATTACCATGGCAATAAGGTAATGGATGCTACATTGCTGCATGGAATCGTGGTGCTGGTGCTGGCATAACACAAACCTGGGACTGGGGCTGGGTGGTGGACGGGACCAGAGAAAGGGGAGGATCATTTAGCAGGCTGGAGTTATGGGGCCAGGTACATAGAGGTGGAACAATTTGCAAAACCATCTTGACTGGTAACTTGGGAGGCAGCAAATGTACTAATAAAGCTCTGGATTTGAACAATTAAATCTGAAGGCACAATGTTGACTGTCCGCTGGCTCTTCCAGCTAAGCACAATAAGGCATTACAAGAGAGAAATGAGCTGAAGGAAGAGGGGGCATTTAATATTGAATATAGTGGGAATACGGGAGAGCAAGAATTTTCAACACTGGGATATAAGATTGGTTCTCACCACCAGGCTATCTATTAGGGAAAAGACTCTCTGGATAAAATTCTCAATTATAATAGAGATGAAATCACCAATATGTCTGTGAGACCCTTTCTGCTGACCTCGGTGCATCTTCTCAGCAGGACACAGGGCTCTGATGTGCCACCGAGCATTAGCGGGAAATGTAACACTGACACGATACTCTTGTCTAAGCCACAGTTCATATTCAAATTTTATTAATTTCCCCAATGATGTTGGCAGTAGCTGCATTTATTTTTTATGTGCCAGGATCCCATTCAGAACTCAACCTTGCATTTAATTGCCACATCAAGTTCATCTCCTCTAATCCAGAAGATTTACTGAGCCTTCATCTTTTATGATTTTGACTTTAAGAATTCAGCCCAATTACTTTGCAGAATGCACCTCAGTTTGGATTTGCAGCCAGTTTCCTCATGACTGAATCCCGGTTATGAGGTTACCCTTCTTTCCTTTTATTGGCAGGAACACTGAAGAAGTCGTGTTTCCGTCTTAGGGTGTCAGATCTGGAGGAGCTGATGTTTGTCCCCTTATTAAGGACATTAACTCAGATTACTTGGTTAAGGTTGTGTTAATCCATCATAAAATTACCATTCTGTTTGTGATTAACAAATAATTTTGAATCTATGTAGCTATTAATTATGCATCAAACTTACCTTCATTACTCATCCATTCAAGAATTCTGCATGAGGCAATTACTACAGTGAGATGATTTTCTTCACCACACATGATGCCATTCATAGTTGTTGGTTATAAGTTACCAATCAAGTCTTGATGCTTTAAACCGGGGTCCTCAAACTTTCTAAACAGGAGGTTGGTTCACTGTCCCTCAGACCATTGGAGGGATGGACTATAGTTTAAAAGGACAGGCAGTGGCTAAGCAGGACAGGCAGCAGTGGCAAAAACACCTGGCGGGCTAGATAAATGTCCTGGGCGGGCTGCATGTGGCCTGCAGGCCATAGTTTGAGGACTCCTGCAATTTAATAATTGTTAAGAGATATTAGAAGCTCTCAGAGTGTGTTACAGAGGGTCAGAGAACCCTCCTTTGAGATGGTGCCTTGGGGGCAACACCCTCAGGACACAGCAAGATCACTCCTGCCAGAGGCACAGTCCACCACAGGGCTTAGGCCTTGTAGGTAATACCGGGGCTGTTGGTGTGGGGACCATGGCTGGACTTGGTGGAGGGGGTCTCTGACTTCTGTCATCAGAGTGGACTCTGCAAGGCATCTACTCCTTAGGTTCACTGATTCTGGAGAGAAGCCTCATCATGTCCATGCAAATACGCTGACTGGTGGAGCCAAGGTCCTCGCCTGCATCTTAGCTGCAATAGAGTCTGGACGGTGCCATCTGGTTTCCTCCTTGAGAGGGCGCCACTCACAAGGCAAGGAAGTCACCAACCAGGGGAAAGGGCTGTTGGGAGAACTCCAGACACGACCATTCTTCACAGTAGGCTCTTCCCGCCTTCCTTCCTCGTATTCTTCCTCCTCTCTTTCTTTTCTTCCTTTTTTCCCTCTTTTTCTTTATTTCCTAAAATATTTTCTCATTTTTTCTAATATTACTTTATGCTATGTTAAAAACATCTTCTTCATTCTCTTTTTCCTTGTTGCCAATGTTTTAGTAAATATGGTTCATTCTAAATTTTTTAGCAATGCCTGAAATTATTTTGGCCTTTTATTCTCCTTCCCCGATAGAACCAGAAGCACAGCCTCCTTTATTCATCAAGTGAAATAAAGACCCCCTCAGCCTGCTTAGGTTCTCCAGAATTTTAACTTCAATCTTGTAATACATAAAAGTCAAATTGAGACTTAATCACCTTGACTCATACGTGTCACTAAGGTCTTTACCGAGATTGGTTTCTTTGACCCCACACCCTGTTTCGGGGTGCCTCTTCCCTTTTAAAGTAATACATAGTTCCTTTTTAATGTAGAATATTAGTAAATTCATAATTTTAACACTGAAAATGTCTTTATTATAGCATAGATTGGAACAGATATGGATGAGCATGTAATTCTGTGTGATTCTGCTCCCCTAGGAATTCTGAAGATGTTATTTGCATTTCTTGATTTCTTCATTGATCTTGCCAGTGATAAGTCTATTATTTTAGCAGATATTTCTTCTTAATTTTTTATAATCTTTACCTTTTTTCTTTGCTTTGATGTTCATAATTTTTCTGTCTTATGTCCCAATGTGAATTTTTTTTAAATCACTCTGAAGTAATATCAAGTTTACTAGAGAAGATACAAATTTTTTAAGCTGGAAAATAACCATCAACTCTCAGACCATTGCTTCTCTGTCACTCTCCTTCCTCAGCTTCTTCTAGACATGTCACTGGGAGTTTATTTGCGTCTCTCAATCTGTTTTCTGCCTCTACAAGTTTTCCTCACTTTCCAAACCCCTTTCCAGGGTGGTTCTCAGCGTGTCTGACTGTTTGGTAACCAGCAGCCCAACACCATCTTGTCCTCCGCTCCCATCTCCAGCTCCACGGCCTTAGTGGCTGCTCTTTGATACACAGGATGTCAGGAGAGACCCACCGTTTACTGGTGGTTCCACAGTTCATGGATTTATGTCTGCTTTCAGCAGGAAGTCAGCAAGCACCTGTTGACGCTGTGCTCTGTGCTGGGGTGACCTTTCCAAATTTTTCGTAGATTAGAAAATGGACTAATATTTTCTTTACATAAATATTTTAATTATCTTGATTCAGAGTAAAGAATGTGTGATGATAAATAGTGTAAATGTCAGGGCATCATTCTTTAATGTGTGATTAAAATTCCAGAAGCTGGCCACTGTTTGAAACACCCATTTTCCTGTGGCATTTTCCTTCTGTGGACGGGTTTATGATACTTCCTTCCTGCAAGTCATGCGATAGTAGTACAAGTCCTGCACATTTTCACACAATGGAAAACTCAGACTGGGCTGAGTTGTCTTGTTATTTTTCCATTTATACAATAGAGCCATGACTATTCTTTTTAGACAGACAGCTGTGGTTGTCAGACAAGGGCTGGAGAAGTCTGCTTTTCCCGCTTCTTCCTTCCTCAATTTTCCTTTTTTTCCTCCCTTTCATCTGTCCAGGGCCAGCGGCTGGAGGTCCTCAAGGAAAAATACATCACCCCTGTCTTTCAAGACCAGACTCCTCAGAGTAGCAGGATCAGGGACAGAATGCAGCCATAGTCAGCTCTCCACTGGGCCAGGCAGATGTGAGACTGGACAGGGCAGACCAAAGAGACCCCCCAGAGGAGGGGGTGATTGAATGGAAACTTAAAGAAAGGTGAAGGGGGGTGTTATATAAGAGAGTGAACAGCGGCTGAGTCTTAGCATAAGCTGTGGTCAGCAAACTTAAGTTCAAATCCCAGTTTTGCCTTTGACTGGCTGTGGATTTAACAAGTCACTTATCCATTAGAAGATCCAGGTCCCTTGTTTGCAGTGTGGGTTAATGGCAGTATCTGCCTTGCCAGGCCCATTGGGAGGATTGCACTACACAATACACCTTCAGAGCTCCTGGCACCAGGCCTGGTGTGGGCAGGCATGGCTCCCAGGCCTCCGGGTGGCAGGTGTAGGTGCTGAAGCCTCTTCCCTTCCTGGTCAAGCCATCAGCACACACCTGCCTGTGGGGCTGTGCTGCATCCTGGAGCTCCCTGGCATAGCATCGTGCCTGCTGCTTCCCTGCATGAAATACCCGGCTGTGACCACTGACTCCTGCTTTCCTGGGCAGTTGCCTGCTCATCTGCCAGCAGCCGTCCTCAGCCTCTGGAGACCAGGTGCTTCTGCCCGGCTCCCTGCTGGGGCCAATGAAGCAATGGACCAGAGGTGTGGGGTGACCAGTCAGATGCTACCGCCCAGGGAGAAGCACATGCCCTCAGGCCTGATCATGAGTGTCCAGGGCCAGAGCTCCCTGTAGGGTGCGGTGCAGGGGCCCAGAGTCAGCTGTCCTCTGTGGCTTTGCTTGGCACTGTCAAGGGCTTTGCACACACACTGGTTGAATATAAGCTGTTGAGGTTGAACCTGTGTCTGTGGACTTGACATGGCTTGGAAATGTCCTGGCCACTCCTCCACCTCCCACCAGGCATCATGGGGGCAGGACACAACACCAAGATCTCTGTAATTAACATGTAGTCAATCAATCAATCAAATAGAATTTGCTTTCAGATTGCATTTTGAAAGGAAACAAAATCGGCAACTTCGTTGAGTGACTTAGAACAAACATAAATCAAGTGCTTTGTTAAAATCTGAGCCTGTGTGTCCCGGTGCAGCCTTCACTCCTGTGATCTGGCCTCTCAGAGACCTAAGCAAGTGGATGGCTTGAGGTTGGGAGTTTGAGACCAGCCTGAGCAAAATGGAGACCCCGTCTCTACTAAAAATAGAAAAACTAGTGGGTACTGTGGCAGGCACCTATAGTCCTAGTTACTAGGGTTAGGGTTAGGCAGGAGGATTGCCAGGAGTTTGTGGTTGCTGTGAGTTGGCTGAGACCACAACACGTTTGCCTGGGGGAAAGAGTGAGACTGTGTCAAAAAAAAAAATTGAGCTCACTTTGTTACAATTCCAATTACTTACATTTTTGGAATTGGAAAAGATTCATGTTTCCTGTGCTTCTAATTTGGCATAAGGTCAGAGATCCCTTCTTTATATAGAGTCCCTGAATGCTTTATTCTCAGAATAGATCGGGTTGCAAGAGAAGCTTGATTTAGGAGACAGAAAATCCCTGAAGCAAGCTGGCGACAAGCTATGTACGTGAAATCCTGGGGGAAGCAGTGACCCTCAGGCTGGGGCTACCCTCTAGAATCTCCTTCCACCAAACCTCTAACACACCCCAGACTCCTGGCCCCAAATACAGACTATTGAAGTTTTAGGGAAGTTTGGGCAGCTTTTTCCTTTTCTTTAGAAATATACTAACCTGGGGACCATATGTGCTAAAGACACGGACCCCATTTTTTTCTTAATTGCTGTGAATATTACTGAGTACTTGCTTGCTGGGTAATGTTTGACCCCAGCAGTGAGTGCCCTGGGCCCCTTGGCCACCCTGCTGCTGCTGTCCTAAAGGAACAGATGGGGGCAATGCCTGGATGCAAATGCAGACAGTTGTTAGAATGTGGATGAGCAACAAACACAATTTGAACTCAGTAAAGTTCATGGTGTCATAGGGTACGCGGTTATAGGGTTCCTGGTGTCATAGGGCACACAGTGTATACGGCATATGGTGTCACAGGGCTCATGTTGTCATAAGGCACATGGTGTCATAGGGTGCACAGTGTATATGGCATATGATGTCACAGGGCTCATGGTGTCACAGGGCACATGGTGTCACAGGGCTCACAGTGTCACAGGGCACATGGTGTCACAAGGCTCATGGTGTCATAGAGCTCATAGTGGTGTCACAGGGCTCCTGGTATCATAGAGGTCATGGTATCATAGGGCACATGGTGTCATAGAGCTCAAGGTGTTACAGGGTTCCTGGTGTCATAGGGGTCATGGTATCATAGGGCACGTGGTGTTATAGAGCTCCTGATGTCACACGGCTCATGGTGTCATAGGGTTCCTGGTGTCACAGGGTACATGGTGTCATAGGGCTCCTGGTGTCACAGGGTACATGGTGTCTCATGGCTCATTCTAGATGGTGCTGTTATGTCTCAGGGGATCATTGTAACACTAGGAAAAGATGTGCTATTGTCAAAGGTTTGGAAGAACTTAATAAATTGACAATGACATGCAGAGATGGAGGGACACTGGGTGAGGCCAGGAAGTCTCTGGCAGCAGTGGGACTTGGACACTTTTCTTCCTGAGGAGCTGACAGGTGAGGAGGAGGTGGACAGAGATGGGAGCACTGTCAGGTGGGCTGGGGGTAAGATTTCAGCAGAGAGTAAGACACAGGGGATGAGAAAAGGAGGAAGGTGTCAGTGTTATTAAGACAACTTCTCCCCAGTGTAGGAGAATTTATCCTATTATTCCGCAGGAGATGGCAGGTGTTACCACATCCTATAGACTGCTGTTCTGTAGTGAGGACAGGACAGTGGCTGTGTGTAGTGGGCCCACCAGGCACTGAGGCTCTGCCCTGGTCACTGCTGCATGTGGTCACTGAGCCCTCAGCACTGGGCTGGTCTGCATGGAAATGAGCTGTAAGTAGAGAACACTCTGGACCTCAAAGGCTCAGCACAAAGAGAGCCCCCTGTGACCCCCTGTGCCCTCCTGTGCCCTCTATGGCCCCTGTGCCCCTGGTGCCCCCTGTGCCCCCCTGTGTCCCCCATGCCCCGCCGTGCCCCATCCCCCCTGTACCCCCATGCCCCCTGTGTCCCCTGTGCCACCTGTGCCCCCCTCTGTCCCCCTGTGCCCCCTGTGCCCCCCTCTTTCCCCCTCTGTCCCCCGTGCCCCCGTGCCACTATTGGTTTCTCATGTCAGTCCCATCTTGAGGTAATGGTGTTTTGATACGTTGGGTTAAGGCGGATGCAACAGTTTCCTTCTGTCGTGTATGTTACTACTGGGCAGTGCCATGTCCAGCAATGGGCCATGAGGGGTGATGGGCACAGGAGGGCTCTATCAGGTGAGGTGTCGGACATCAGGGTGGGGCGGGAGACAGAGTATGCTTTTGGAAAGATGTCCTTTGGGGGGCTGAAAAGCCCACAGAATGTTTCTTGCAGGTTGTTTATAAAACATGGAGCGTTTATGTAGTTGGCCCAAAGTCATATATCAGTGTGGGTCAGACTTGGGACTTACAAGCCAGGTCTATCTGATGTAGGGAACCTCCAGGGGTAACTCAGCTGGCAGAACATGGGGAACACAGACAGTACAGCTGGCTGAGTGGTCCAGAGAAGTAAGACGCAGGAGCCCAGCATCTGTGATGTCCTTTGAGGACAGCAATGTGTGCCCCAGCCAGCATTCTCCAGATTTGTGGGGAAAGGGGTCCGAGAGAGCCCCACACTCACCCTCTGCCTTTGTCCACAGCAGAACCCATGGTGTGCCGCAGACTCTACCCCTGCTGCCCAGCTGCACGGCATGAGGGACCCGGAGTATGACGCCCTCCACCTCTCTGCCCCATGAGCCTGTCTGCTGCTCCTTCCAGCGACCACACAAACAGGTGTTTCCTTGACACACAGGTGCTGCCACATCTTCCCTGGCCTGTTTTGTTTTCACCAGTTTTAATAAATAGGGAATCTGATGATCACTTTTGGTGTTTTACAACCCCATCTATTTTCTAAACCTATAGTACAGATATTTATAACTCTTCTACCTGAGTGAGCCAGATTCCTGGAAAGAATTGATGTGCTTTGGTAATATTTCCAGCTCCTGGCCACATCTAAACTGCAGATTTAAGGTTGGAGTGAGGAGCGTGAATATTTCCCATCATTCTGGCATTTAAAAAGTCCTCAGTCTGACAATTATGAAACCATCAGCTGCAGACGTACAAACAAGGAAGGCTTGAAAACATGTCTGTAATGAACTCAGTAGAAGGAGATTGTTCTGTAATTGGATTAAGAGTTAATTGTCTTCGGGGAAATCATTTCACCTCACACAGCCAGTGATTGGTTGGTGAGGAAGGTTCGCCTACAAAGGTCTCAGGAGAAATCTTAGGAAAGGCACTTTCCAGAACAATTATGGATTTGCGTGTGGTGGGGTTTTCTTTACATCCTTTCTCACAGGCAGGGCAGAAAATGGGCTGGGTCCGGGGTAAATCCGGCTCCCTGTGCTCCTTTCATGGGGCAGTATCAGATTCGGGCGCCCAACAAAGGCAGCCAGTTGAATGACAGTCTCTGTGCAAAGTCTGTAAAGCCTTTGAATCAATTCCCCTTGTGTTCTCAGGACACTGAGATTTTCAAATACAAACTCGGGGGTTGAAAAGGTAGCTTTTCAGAAAACAGAGAAGATGGATTTCAAAGAAATAGACACAATTAGACCAGAGATGTATATATGTCTCAGTTCCCAGTTCTCAGCTCTTCTCCGTCACTGAAATGCAAAGAAATTAGCATCCATCAGAGTTTTCATGCAAAACCCATAGCAAAAACCCTACCTGAGCTTCAGCCAGGACTGAGAAAAAAGCAATGAAGATGGGCAGGGTGTTTTTATTGTCATTGTTATTAGTTCATGATAGTTTCTGTAGTTCTAATAGTTGAGGCTGAAAAGGTTCACATTGGATTTGAACAAACTGAAAAAGAACTGAGGAGGCAAACGTTGCTGTCACACACCCTTTATTCAGCCCGTGGTGGCCAGTGGGCAGACCTGGGGACATCCACCTTCACTCTGCTCACGGGCCAGTGAGCCAGCACGGGAAGCGCCTTCCCCCAGGGGAAAGCCTGGCCGCCTTGTAGACCCAGAACAGCGGTGGCTCCACATCAGACACTGATGACTGTTCCCTAGGAACATGTGCCACCTGCCGGCTTCATCACAGTTATTCAAACAATCCGGCTCCTCGTGGCCTTCAGATGACAAAGCCTGATTTAATTCATCTTCCCCACATTTTCTTAACTAAAAGGGGGATGGGGCTGACAACAACTATAGGTGCAATGTAGGAAGTCCCACAGAATGAGTTCAGTTGTTGAATTTTTGCTCTAAACATCAGAAGTAGCGGTGTGCAGTAGGACTCCACAGCCTCCGAGGATGAGGCCCAGGCAGAGAGAGTAGCCTCAAATGCATCTTCCAAAGTGTAGATTTTTATGAGGATTAAATGGGGTGAATGGAAAGGAGATGAACTGAATAAATAAGATGAGCCATTGCTCATCAATTTGCGTCAAGGCAACGAGCATCAGTGGCCTCTCCCTGGAAAGCTGCTTTCCTGGGGGTATGAAGCAAGGCTGCTCCTAACGGCATTAGCACGGCCACAACCCGGGTCCACGGGCAGCAATCTCTTCCTTTCACTTGTGTTTATCACCTGCCTCCATGTTTTTGAGTTACCCACTCTCTGTGGGCAGCTTTTTTGATAATTTCATCATGTGATTATTAAGCAAAACAAATTCATGGAAAGAGAGAGAAAGGGCAGAAACTACATGCATGCACACATAGGTGTGTGGGTTGCAGACATGCATATACACACATGCACACACAGGTGCATGGCATGTAGACATGCATATACACATGTGAACACACAGATGTGTGGCATGTATACACACATATACACACGTGCACACATATGTGTGGTGTGTATACACACATATACCACATGTACACACAGATGTGTAATGTGTATACACACATATACACACGTGTACACACAGATGCACATCTCCTTGGTGCTTGATCTTGTCCTGGCCTGTTAGACGTGTATAAGGAATTAATGGATCTGTAATTTCATAACATACTTCTTCATACCTACCTATGTGTTCCATGAGCGTCTGGGAGTTATTTCCATTTTAGCAGCACCATACCCTGCTGTTATGTGGCCTGTGATCTTCTCTTTATTTTTCAGAGACATCGGGACTCTACACTAATCCCCACTAGTTCTTTAAATTCTAAATCCAGTGACAAAATGAAATGCTGAGCAGGGGGCCCCTGACTTACGCTCAGGAAGCGACAGCCGTGATCTGCACGGGACTCCAGTCTCCTGCTCTGACAGCAGGGAGCTGTGGAGGCCAGGGCTCGGTTCCCGGTGAGATGGAATGATGCCCCTGGAAAATAAATGTTTTCTCTCTTTTTTAAAATTCAGCATTAAGAGGATGCATGTGTTTTGTTTCATGAATGAATTGTGTAATCAGCCCATCACCAAAGTAGTAGTCAGTTTAATATTTTAGCAGATTTTAGAATGGATATCAAGCATATTTTGAATTACTAGGTAAACTCCACCAATTATTTGTACTAAGTTTAAAATGTTTTGCCCGTAGCACAGTGGTTATGGGGCCAGCCATATGCACTGAAGCCAGCTAAACAACTGCAACAAAAAAATAGCCAGGCGTTGTGGTGGGTGCCTGTTGTCCCAGCTACTTGGGAGGCTGAGGCAAGAGAATTGCTTAAGCCCAAGAGTTTGAGGTTGCTGTGAGCTGTGACTCCACGGCATTCTACTGGGGGCAACAAAGGGAGACTGTCTCAAAAAAAAAAAAACAACTTAAAGTTTAAAATGTTCCTGTCTTTTATGCTTTTTCACTGTATTAAATAATACTTTAATACTAAGTACTGTATTTAGTATTATACATGAGGATTTGATACATTTGTCTTGACATAATGAAGTGATTACTACAGTTGGGCAAGTCAACACTCTCAACTAATTCCTTCCTCCCCTCCTTCCCTCCTCTCTTTCTTTACTCTCCTGAAAAATTTACCTGTTTGCATTAGAATGCTTCTTTTAAATTTTATGTATAGACACATAGATGATTATCTATACATCTGTATCCATATCGTCTACTCACATCTATCAACCACATATGTGCATGTGTGCAAGGGACCCTCACTCCAAATGTGCCGAGGACATTGCAAATTCAAACCGGGCTGACGAGTTCAGAGTCATCAGCATTGATGCTATTTCTGAAAGCCAGCCTGGCAGGGTCCCAAGTCAGGCTGAAGGACCTCAGTTGTCCCTGAGTCAACCAGGCAGCAGATAAGCAGAAGGCATCCTGCCGCTTCCTCTCCCGTGGATCACAAGAATCCCAGGGTGATAGACAAATTTAGAATGCATTTATAAACCAAAGTTCAATGTGAAAAATCTCCCCAGAGGCATTTCTTCCATAGAAGCCTGGGAATTTTTGTGACATCCTTTTCATACTGGTTGCTTTTCTTGAAAGCGCTGTTACCCAAGCTCAGAACCTTGCATCATCCAATTTTCCATGCACAAGGTAAAATCCCACAATAATTCCCGAGACGTTTATTGCCTCACCTTCTGTTCCTCAGTTTGGAAAGCTCTGAGTTAGAATCATCGATCAGTCATTGGGTGCATTTCAAGTGCCCAGAGTTTTTAACAAAAGGTGAGCAAATTATTTCATATTTTTATTTAAGACAATTGTATCTATATGTGCACTATTAGTATTAAGTGCGTGACCCTTACTCTCTATCACGATTTCTGTAACCCAGAGAACTCATGTTTACGCCATCCCAGGCACAGAGAAGCTGCCCTCCTGGGTCAGAGCTGAGTCCATGAAGCCCATGCTTCTGCTGCCAAGTCAAATTTCCAGGGATACTCTATGAAATGGCCAATTCATTCAGCCTGACACTGACCCCCAGAGGTTCCTTTATTAGACTGTTTTTTATTATTTCAATCCAACCATTTTTACTTTTTTGCACATCAATCTTAATGGTGAGCTCCACAGTCCTCCTGCCTGCTCTGTGATGGTGAAGCATCCGCTTATTTATTCTAAACTTTCCCGGCTCAATTTCAAAATTTCCTTGTTATAAAATTATAATTTTTCTCTCTCTGTTCACTTATTTTTCTTTTTTGTTTTTATAGCTCATCTATTTTCAGAAATAATTTGAGTGACAAATGCCTGGATCTCTGCATTATCACCAAGTCCATTCCATTTTTGGTCATCAGAGTGAAATTTCCCCTGCTTCCTCTTCATTACAACATAGTTCAGAGAAAAGTCTGCGCGTTCTTTTTTTGAGACTATTGGCATATTTACCACTTAGATTTATCTGCTAAAATATGCATGATTATGTATTACCACAATTCGTTACAATGTCTATTGACATCAAACTAAAAAATTTTTTCTGACTGTAATTTAATCAATAATTTAGCTGATATTCACAGAACTATTAAAATTAGTATTTCTGTTCTCACGAAAATTTCAATATGTGGGTGGTGCCTGTAGCTCAGTGGGTAGGGTGCCAGTTGCTTACACTGAGGCTGGCAGGTTTGAATCGGCCCCGGACAGCTAAAATCAACAGTGACAACTGCAACAAAAAAATAGCCAGGTATTGTGGTGAGCGCTTGTCATCCCAGCTACTTGGGAGGCTGAGGCATGAGAATTGCTTAAGCCCAAAAGTGTGAGGTTGCTGTGAGCTGTGACACCATGGCACTCTACTGAGGGTGACATAGTGAGACTCTGTCTCAAAAAAAAAAAGCATAAAAAAAATTTCAATATGTAATCCTTTGATAATTCAACAGATGGCGTTGACTGCCTCCTGGGGCCAGCCTGTGGCTGGGTGAAGTTTAGACACTCTGCAGGTGCCCACCGCGTGCCAGCCTTGGTCTCCACACCTCCCCAGGGTCCTCCTGGCTTGGAACTCTCTTCCTCTCTCTGGAAAGTGGGAACAGTGAAGGAGTAATACCCCAGTCCCTCCTCCTACACTCTGCATCTCCACTTTCTGTCCTGTACACCTGTCCTGAGGTGACCTGCTGGGAGGCCATGGACTACCCTTTTCTAGCAATGCCCTTGACCTCTGGTTCCCACCTACACCAGAGCTCTTTCCCACAGGGCCGAGTTTGCCTCTCCCTGTATCATCACCACCTGTGTGCTGCCATTTCCCCATCTTTTATTTCTCCCCCATCACCCAGAGCTCCTCTTTGCAATAAAACAGCCAAGAGTCACCTGTCCTAGTGACGCCACTTCCTCCCCTCCTTTTTCCACTCCAGCCACTGCCCCAGGCTCTTGTCACCTCCACTCCTCCAGGACAGTGTTGGTTCACATCACCAAGGCTCAGGACGCTAAGCCCAGTGGGATCAGCCGCATTTTGTCCAGCTGACCCCTTCTCTTTAAAAAAACAAATTAAAAGATGGGGTCTTGCTATGTTGCCCAGGCTGGTTTCAAATTCCCAGCCTCAAGGAATCCTCCCCAACTGTGGGGATCACTGGTGTGCGCCGCTGTGCCCAGCCCCTTCTTCTCTCTCCAGCCAGGTCTTCTCTTTGATTCTACAATGCCACACTCTGTGTTTTTTTCTCATAGCATTTTTTTTTTCTTTCCTCTGACCTCATGGCTCAGAGTTCAGTCCACATCTCCTGTGTCTACTCACATACCTCTTGCGATGTTGATGCTCAAACTCACACTTCTGCGGCCCAACCCTCTGTCCTGGACCCATCTGTCTAGCTCTCTTTTTAGTGTCTGCATTTGGGTGTCTTATCAACATCTGACACTCTTCGTGGTCCACACGGGGCCCAGTCCCAGCCTCCCCTTCTCCGCTGACATCCACTCTGCTCTACCAGTGTCCTTGCCTCTAAAGCATGGGATTGCTCTCAATTCAACTCTTATCTTTCTCATATATTCCTTACTTTTAGGAACAGGGAATCCTTTTAGTTTTATTTTAGAAACTCATCTGGAAGTGTAACAATTTCCTAACTGTCTTCAGAATGACCACTTTGTTCTGAGACACCAGGACTCAGGCCTGTGACGCCATGAGGGCTCTGAGTTGGTGCCCCTGTTCCTTAGTCTTGACACCCCCAACATCCTGCAGCATCTGCCTCAAATACAGAGGCATTACAAGCATCGGCATGTCCCTGACCCCTTCATTGCCGAGACCCTTCCCCTTCCTTCTTCTGACACAGTCGTCACGCACTGCATGACCTGGCCACGCCTGCTCATCATCACAGGACCCCCCAGATCCCTCCCCTGCAGCTGCTCCCCCATGCCACCAGGCGGCCTCCAGCCCCAGGGCCTTTGCACTGGGCACTGCTTGGCACACCCTTGCTGGTATTTCCATGTAGTTAACCTCTGGCCTCATCAACCATTTCCAGAATGTCCTTCTTCATGAGGCCTGTCCTGGCTGCCACATTAGCGGCATCACGGGCTGCCTTAGACGCTGCTGTTCTTTTTCCTTTGCTGTATTTTGTTCTATTACTTGTTGTTTATTATGTTTATTTTTTGTGTCATGCTAGAATATGTGTACAGGAGGATGGGGTTCTCTCCTTTGTTCCCTGATGGCTCCTCCCTGGAAGAGAGCCCAGCATATATTAGGCACGTGCTAATTGAGTAAATGACCATTATATTAACTTACTTAATCCTCCCAACTGTCTTTTATAAAGGCATTGATCTTGGCCTTATTTTACACACAAGGATACAGAGGCATGGTGGGGACACTAACTTGCCCTAGTCACACAGTTGGGGAACTGCCAAGGTCTGAGGCTGGCAGTTGGAGGTCCAGAGCCTGCTCTTAAAACTTTAGCTAAATGTCTGCTTCTCCAAGAGCTGAGTGAGCGGCAGCCTTGGTCTGTGGGTGCTTCTAGGAGGAGAAACTGGAGGCTGGGTGCTTATTTAACTCACAGCTCACAGGCTGTACGAGAAGCAGGGCCCTGGCATGAGCGGGTTCTGGGGAGGGCTCTGTGCCATGTGAACACTTGGAAGGAGGGGCTCAAAGGGGAATCCAGCATTTGCAAAGAGGAACCAGACCTGAAGGGCCTCCTGGCTTGTGACAGCCCGCTCTGTGGGAATAAGTCCATCCCCCTAAGAACGAATCCATCACCCTGGGAGCCGATGCAGTCTTGAGAGAGTGGGAACTCACCCACTACCGCTGTCAGGACACCGTGCCATCCCCAAGGCGTCCACCCCCACGACCCAGACACCTCCCCCTAGGCCCCAGCTCCAACATCACGCACTGGGAGCTGAACTGCAACATGCGGCTTGAGGGGGACAAATGCCCCAAAGCACAGGAGGTCACAGTAGATGAGCCTCTGCCACACTGACTGAGTGGCCAGTGAGAGAGGTAAATGTTAAATCTGCATCTTTATGTTGCCAGCCCTGTGACCAGCTCGACTCACACCCTCTCTCAGGTGTGAGCACTCTGCCTTCCAACTGGTCACCTCCCCACCTCAGAGGTATCTTCAAAAGGGTTTCCACCAGTCACTTCGAGCTAAGTCAGCTGGGATCACACCCAGGGTCAGTGCGGCTCTTAGGAGAAAAGACCATAGCAGCAACATTTAGTGTAAAAATAATATTTTTTAAAAAGAAAAAGTGAACCATAGTGGAACCCTTTTCTACTGTTGGCACAACAAATTGCAACAAATTCAGTGCCTTAAAACAAATTTATTACCACTCAGGTCTGTAGGCCTGAGGCAGGTCTCACACCAGCAGTCCCGTTCCAGTGTCTAGGACAGCACCGGTCTCCATGCCTTGTGTAGCTTCTAGAAGTGGGCCAGGTCCCTTGGTTCACAGCCCCTTCTGTCACCCTCCAGGTCAGCACACAGTTTCTCCTGGGCCCAGCACTTCTGTGGCCCCGTGTCCATCATCACGTCTCATCCTCTGACTCTGCCTGAGAAGCAGTCTCTGCTTTTCCTGATCCAGATCATTAGATCAGGCAGGATGATCCCCTTGTCAGAAGTCCGTAATTTTAATCAGACCTTCAGGGTCTCTTTTGTCACATAAGGTTCCATAATCACAAGCTCTGGGAATTAGGAGGTTCACATCCTCGGGGACCACTATTCCGCCCGCAGTGTATGACTACAGATCTGAGTTATTGTGTGCTGAGAAATTAAAATTGTCTTTGAGGCTCCAGTCTGAAGAATTTGACTCATAGCGAGCGGCGCAGCTGAGGAGGGGAGACTGGGAATTGAACGGCTGCTGACAGAGGCTTCCCTCTGATTATTTCAGGATGACGAACTCCTCCCCACTCGTGTAAACCCTGAACGCTGCAGGACTGTCAGGGCACAAACGTGACGTGTAAACCCTGAACGCTGCAGGACTGTTAGGGCACAAACGTGACGTGTAAACCCTGAACGCTGCAGGACTGTTAGGGCACAAACGTGACGTGTAAGCCCTGAACGCTGCAGGACTGTTAGGGCACAAACGTGACGTGTAAACCCTGAACGCTGCAGGACTGTTAGGGTACGAACGTGATGGACACTGCCAAGCGGAGGGCTGGGTCTGGAAGCCGCTTGCGGACTTTTCTTTTTGGCGTCTTTCAGTGTTTTTGTTTTTACTTTTGTTTCCTCCTATCAACCAGAGCTACAGTCTAATTTCTCCCTCACTACCCCACACTGTTAGGTTTTCCCTAAAATCAATAGGGAAAAAGAAAAAAAAAAGTACTGCACAAACTTTCTTCAGATATCCCAGAATTCTGAAAGAATTTTCAAACCAGTTGGTGTTCTGTGAAAACTGGCTCTCTATGCTGGGGAAGGGGTAGGAATAGAAAAACCATCTCTCCTGGCCAAAGCGTGTTGGGCTGAAAGCTCCAGGGGACCTTTTAGACTGTGGGGAAATTCTCTAGTTCTTGAAAGAAAGTCAAATTTAGAAAAACCAGAAAGTAGAGGGGAATGTGTGATGTAGACAGGGGGCGACCTAGAGACAGTGAATGTTACACTCGAGGGGGCAGAAAGTTCCACTTTTGTGGGTTTATGACATACCCATCAGGATTTAGTTTCTGTTTCTGAACAGAGTTTAATGCAGGTGGATATGGTTATTATTTATATTGGCCTATAAGCTGAGGGTGGTGGGTTCAAACCCAGCCCTGCTCCCTCCCAGAAAAATGCAAAAAAAAAAAAATTACACGAGGTAGTCACCAAAAACCTGTAAATATAATTTGTGATGACGATGGCAAGGTGAGGTAATTGTTCTTCCCAAATATCACTAGAGAGAAGCTCTGAAAATCATTATTTTTGTTCTCCAAATTTATAATTTTATGGAAAATTATTTTTCCACTTGTCACTTGTGATTAATCCTGTATTCTATTTTCTAAGCTAAAAATCAGTTTTAGAGGTCAGCCTGAGTGAGAATCCCTCACACCCCGCTGTGCTGTGATTCAACAGGTGTTTTGCTGGTCTTAGTGAGAGCACCGGTGGCATGAGGAAGATTGGGGCTGAAAATACTTATTGTGGCCAAATTTGGGTCGTCTTTCTTACAAGATAATGAGGAATCAAGACTCCATCCTGAAGGAGAGGCAGAAACAGTCTCTTAGGAAGGGGTCTGATAGAAATTGAGTTGCATTTTCTGAAGATAATTCTGAAGGCAGGGAGCGGGATTGGGTGGAGGGTGGGCCAACAGCCGCAGGTGAGCTGGCTGCATCACGGGGACCTGGGGCAGCTCCGTGGCAGTGGCAGAGAGGGAGAAGAGCTAGACAGGTTTAGAGGTAGAATTGAAAAAGAATGCTATAATAAAAATCACAGTGTCTTCAGCATAGATATTTAAAAATTTTTATTGCGCACTTACTCATGGATACTACTGTTCATGATTCACTAACACTAATTTTAATCTTGACAATAAGAAAATATAAGGATTTTACTTACTGTTTTCTGTCATTCCTATGAAATTACTGACATTTGATCCAAGTGACAAAAATAGGTAAAGCTGACATTGCCCTGGGACAGCAGGGCAGCGTGGACCCAGATCCTCCCCCCAGTGCCTCCTCCCATCAGCAGCTCCTGCCCAACCAGGGCAGCCCTGCTGCCCACGCGGGGCTGGGAAATGCTGCACGAGCAAAGCAGAGCAGGGGCTGATACACACTCTGCCCTTAAACATCTGAAGATGTGAAACCTTGTCAGTTAATATGGTTACTGGTGGCTGTGCAATTACGTGAGATGACTCTGCAGCCCGAGTTTCCCTTTTGCGTGAGTATGCAGTGTGTTTTCTGTACCGGAGAGATTTGAGCTGTGATTATTTTCAGATTAGCTGAATAAATAACCAGGCAGCAAGAATGAGTTAGCAAAAAACTGGAATGACAAAATTATTAAAGTAGCTAATTAAAGGGAAATATGGAAAAATAGCCTTGAGTTTAACAGTGATTATCTTAAAATGGAATAAAGATATAGTCAATGATTTTATGAACTTCAAAAGTTAACCACTTGAAATAGGTATGGCCACATATGGGGAAGCTCAACAAATACCCCCAAACTTTTGAGTTTTTAAAATAAAATCACTTGAGAGTTTACGCAGTAGGTCCATTCCCCGGGCTGTGATGAAGCAAGCAGCCTCAGTGCCTTTGCCAATGATCTCACATCCTCCACACAGTGGACGTCAGAGGAAAGATAGCAGGTCGGTGAGTTCGAGTATAATGTTCATGTCACACCTCTCCCCACAGAATATTTGGCACTGCTTACAACAAAAAAAACATTAGTCAAAATGGTCAAATAAGAACGAAATTAAAAAATACTGGGGAAAAGGTATACATAATTCATCAATCACAAGAGTTAGCACAATTTCTGGAGAGAATTGTAAATAATTCTTAGGAGCCTACTGGTCTTATATGAAGGCAGGAAAGCAAAATTATGTCCAGAATTCTAATTATGAGAAAGAAGGAAACAGACCGAGTTCTAGGAGTTGCAGAGTTTTCTTAGACAAATTTTAGAAGAAGTTTCTTTTTTGGGCGATTTACACACGCGGAGGACACGAACCAGCATAGTACTTGAGGCTCCCAAGCAACATTTTTATAGCACCATTTCATTAAAAATGCAACAGATTTTATAGCTTCTTCTGATATGCTATCCATCAGTAAAAACTAAGAGACTGCATGTGACTTCAATTCTGAGCAATGGAAGACATAAAACGGCATAATTTCCATGTACATTGACGGATTGTCTGCCTTGGTCTGCACCTGGCACACAGCAGCATCTCTAAATGCTGGCCGGGCTGTGTTCCCTGGATAACAACCCCTCCTGCATCTGACTTCTGTAGACAAGACCCCCCCCCAGGCCACAGTCTCAGGTGTAGTGCTGGTACCACCGATATTTATTTCTGAATGATTACAAATCTGCACACTTCAGGAAAAGATGGTTCAGTGAATATATAATTTTATTTATGGAGATAAAGGGATATTTATTCAGATATTTAAATTACGATTATAACAGCTACTCAGAAACCATGATGTCTACACTGATATAACAGCCGGTCAGCTCTGTGGCAGGCAGGCATCTGAGATGGCATGGGGGATCCCTGGGTTCCTAGAGTTCACTGCATGTAACACCTGCCTTTGAGTATGGGTTTGACATACCAACTCACGCCAAGTTCCTCTGCTGTCCCCAGCTTCTCCTGACCATGGCAGTGGGGGTCCTTTCCCAGGTCACCGTCTCTGTGTGCACAGCTCAGCCCGGTGCTGTTCCTTGGAGCTCTCTACACAACTTTGTATTGGTGGCTGCACCTTCCTCATGCTGGCAGCCCCATCCTAATGGCTGTGGGGCAGTTTTCTCCTGAGTACACCTTCCTTGCTACAGAGCTCGTTGCTATGGGTGCTCCTCCAGGGTAAAGGGAATCCTGGGGATGGTATTAACATAATGTAAGGATGGGGTGCCCCATGACTGGTAAGCGGAACACTAAATATAAACCAGAGCTTTAGTTCAGGGCTAGTCCAATTTGCTCCCAGTTTGGCCGTGTTAGAGCTCGTCCTTCCTGGAGGGGGGTGGGCATTCATTCTGCCCCTTATTGTGGGGGTGGGCCTGACTTTCCAACCCTAGCATCTCAGCTCAGTGTTCTGTCCTGCCCTGGGGCGTATAGAATGCTCAGTGTACAGTAAGGCATTCCTGAGGACTCCACGTAGATCAGGACCAACTTCACAGAAAGGGGGGTGGGACACAAGCCTACGACCACACAGCTGGCCCACTATAGACCCTGCCATCAGAAGCCGCCAGCCCAGAGCAAGAGGCCAGCCTGAGGGACTGCCCACAACACCAAGAGCCTCTGTGGTGCTGGCTCAGAAGAGCCTCCTGAGAGAGGAGGTGTCCTCCTTTAAAGGGGGTGCAGCTGCTAAATTATTGACCGTTTCATGTGCTGTGTCACCAGTGGTTAAAATCAACGGCCGGGCGTGGTAGCTCACACCTGTAATCCCAGCACTCTCAGAGGCCAGGGCAGGTGGACCGCTTGATCTCAGGAATTTGAGACCAGCTGGAGCAATGGCAAGACACTGTCTCTACTAAAACAGGAAAAAGTGGTGGGCGTGGTGAGTGCCTGCATCCCAGGTATGCAGGAGGCTGAGCTCAGAGAATTACTTGAGCCCAGGAGTTTCAGGTTCCTGTGAGCTACGATGTCATGGCACTATACCCACAGTGACAGAATGAGACTCTTTTCAAAAAATAAAAAGACAAAATAAAATCAATGGGTTCCAGCAACAGTGGCTTTGTTGACTATCATAGCCACTTGTGAACACATGACTTCCATCTTAACATTCAGGGTCCCTGTGGATTAGAGGGCCTGCTGCCCAGAGCATACACTCCACATGTGGAGCCCACTGCACCTGGAACTCCAGCCTTCACCTGCCCAGAGGGCCCACTCCACGGGCAGAGCCCACTGCACCTGGAACTCCAGCCTGTACCTGCCCAGAGGGCCCACTCCACGGGCAGAGCCCACTGCACCTGGAAGTCCAGCCTCCATCTGGGCCCTTTAGATGTCCTGTGCCAAAGGAGAGGACCCCCCACAGAATGATTGACCTGAAGTATGGGGTTCCGTGCAACATCATGTCAGAACAAGGAGCCCACTGTGGAGAAAAGGAGAGCCCACAGCTGGCACATCACAAACTACCCAGATGAGGACTTGCCACCTGGCAGGGTAAACTCTTCTGGCCATCAGAAGGCGGGTATGTGGCCACCTCTCCGCTGAGCTGGGAGGATAAGCTTGACCCCTGGCATCCTTGTCAGTGTATCTTAGATTTTCTTCTCCAGTTTTGGCAACACATGGACACATGTACCAGCCCCCACCCCCATAGGAGAATGGTAAAGAGAGACTCAGATCCCCAGGATGGGTATGGTCAGGCTGACCAGCAGAGGTGCTCGTCAGAGATGGGGGCAGTTTCCTGGGGATGGCAGAGGGGCCACCCACATTGTTGGTAGATTTGAGATGGCTGCAGCAGCCAAGATGATATAGTTTATTACCCTAACTTCCCTCTGCTAAATTTCCCCAGGAGAAGCAGCTCCCAGAACCCCAGGACCCGCGGGTAGTGAGCCTGTGATATGGACGATGCCCAGCTGTACCTCCTGGACTCCTATTCCAGGTAGAGGATGCCATTTCCACTGCTGCTGGAACTCTGTGGCCAGGAGGAGCTGTTTGGATGAGAGGCTTTCGCCAAAGGTCCTGCTCCCTTCTCTGGCAGCCGTCCCACAGTGAGTGGTTAATGTGTTAGGAAAAGATTCTGTCTCCTCATAGATATGTACGAGGACTCTTCAGAGCCATCCCAGATGCAAAGTCTGCTGCCTGGGGGGTCCGCGGAGATCATGGGGCTGAACCTCAACCCCGCTTCTCCCTCTGTCCAGCGCTCCGCCCTTCCCCCCTTCCCTTCATTCACAGGGCGGATCTGTGATAACTCCCCAATAAAGGGCCTGTGTGTTCATCTCTGCCTCACAGGCTGCTTCCCAGGACCAACCTGTGCATTAGGATCGTAAGAAATACCCAATAAAGCTGAAAATGCCCCATTCTTGAATGGGAAGTCTAATAATTTGGAATCTTACAAATGAATCTATGGCTGTGACATAACTCTTTACAAATATCTAAAGGAATGTGTTTTCCAAAATGTAATTATAAAATTTATCTTAAACAAGAAAAAAAAAAACTGCCCAAACAGATTGCAATTGGGGGGTGGGAAGAAATAAGTTAGGTTTCCTGTCTCCTCCTCCTTCCTACTCATGTACGATTTGCCAACGGATTAGCTATTTTACTGGGAAATTGAGAAAAATAACAAGAAAATAGAGTTTATGTACTAGAACTTTGAGTTACAGAAGGCCAAGTGTGCAGCTCAACCCAAACCAGAAACTATACGGCAAAAGATTTAGAGACTTATCTACAGAAATTTGCAATTATTAGTAGTTACATCTTCCAAAATCAAATACAAAGGCAAACAATGTATATGTGATGTATGTGTGTAAATGTTTGCTTCCTTAAAACACAGAGAACTTCTACCAATAATTAAGACAGACACACCCCTGAGAACGAGCAATTCAGAATTTCAGAAATAAATAAAACTGATATAAAAGCCAGTGACCTTGCAGTTGATTAATCTGAGTAACGATCCATGGGACATGCATTTAAAACATAAGGTAAACCTGTTGCCACCAGTTGGAAAAGATTTAAAAAGTTGAAAAGTTCAGGATGTCCCGTCCATGGGTAAACACAGCTGGGCATGCAGGTGTCGCCTCTGGGTTCAGTGCTAGGAACCTGGTGACACAGAGCAGACGCGTTACGACCTTGCAGCTCAGAAGGGTTCCATTGAGTGTTGTTTTCGGTGTTAACACCTAAAAACAACTCACCTCTGTCAGGAAAGAGGAACCTGGACAGGGCCCTGCTCTCCGTATGGTGTGACGCTTCAGGGCCATTTAAAATAGGTCTGTAGGAAAATATTCCATTGCCTGGAAAAACTTTCCTTAGAATTTGTTTTTTAAATAGCATGATATTGATTTTGTAGAATCAGACGGTAACTAAATATTTAAAGTAATCCTCAAGTGGCGTCACTGTGGGGCAAGTGTTGTGTTTTCCCTTGTACTTCTCTGCATTTATCAAAGGTCCAGTGTTAAATATAATGATTGGTTATAGTAACGGTCATTAGGTGTGATACATACATGTGGGAAGCAGAGAGGAGAGGGCAACGGTATTCATTTTGACAATTATACAAATGAGGTTTGGGTCTTGAGCACGGGCACATCCCAGCCAGTCCCACTCCTTTCTCAGCCGCATGGCAGTCAGCTGAGTTAGGTCCGGGAGCACCCCGGTGGTGCTGTCCCCCTCCCAGCCCACTCCCAGTAACTCCACTAGTGAAACGAGCCTCTCACCTGGTCTTCTGTGCTCTGTTGAGTTTCCTGGATGCTCTATTTTGCCTGGGTTTGCCAGACTGTTGCTTCTTTCAAAGGTTTCCTGGTCCCTGCCTTCACCTTGTCTCAGCCCAAATTCCCCGGCTGCGGGCCAGGTGACATCCCACAGTGCACATGCTCCTGTGGGTGGTGCTGCTGGGTGGGAGCTCACTCGGTTTAAAGTTCACTCTTGGTGAGAACTCATTGCTCTATTTAATCTTTTTGGAAGCATGAGCTCAGTGAACACTTGCAAGGAAGTGGGCAGGGTGGGCAGACTGTCCACGCCCTTGGTCCTGGGGTCTGCACACATCAACTGCCCCGTGACGTCCATGTGGGTTCGGGTTCTTCTGCCTCTACCCTGGGTCCTGCCTCACAGATTCAGCCTATGTTCACTTTTTCAGAGTGTGATTAACCAGGATCAGCTGCAGGTGTGTGCACTGCCCATAAGCCTGTGGATGCAGTGATGGAGCAACCCCACTGGGAGGGACGAGTGAGCTTCATTTTACTAATGAGGGGCTGGGGCAGGCATGGAGATCCCCCAGGGTCCAAGTTTACATTACCAGGGAGTAAAGGAGCTAGGGAGAGTTCCTGGACTGACACCCGGAACTAAACATAGAAGCCTCTCGGAACAAACAAACAACAAACAAAAAAGACCTCACTCATTCAGATCCATAAACCCTCAGACTCAGGAATTTGACGCGGCAGAGTGAAGGGTGGGGGAAGCAGCAGCAGTTCTGTCCGGGCTCTGCCTCTTCCTTCTTCAGCACCTGACTCAGCAGCTCATGGTGTAAGATTTCAGGACCCAGCTCTGAGGAGCAAAGCTGAGAGTGTTTATTTGGTTTCCAAATAATGGGGTTGAACAGGTAGAAGAAAGTCGGAAATGTGAATAAATAGACGGCCTTCTTCCCCGTGTGTGTCTTTGTGATTCTTCCCTTTTTATAAGAATGGCAGCCACTGGAATTGGGGCCCCCTTTAATCCAGTCTGACCTCATTTTAACTTGAGTAAGGCCGCAAAAGTGCCATTTCTAAATTAGAGCGAACTCCCATATCTTTTTTGGATGATACAATTTAACCCACTGTAATGAAGGAGAAAAGAGGTTGAAGTTCTATCTCAAGTCACCTGTGCTTAGAAAACGGTTCTGTGGTTCTTTTATAGACTGGGATTGGTTGTTCAGTAAGACCACACCGATTAGAGACAGTTGACTAGTTCCCTTTGCTAATTATAGGCCAATCTGCATATTGGAACATTTTCTTTTCAGCTAAGCCACTTGTGTCCATAGAGTGGGCTTCAAGAATTCCATCTGGAACTGAAAACCAGACACGCTTGAGTTACTCTGATTCGCTGTAGTTACGGATGTTTTCACAGTTGCCTGACAGCGACTGTCTCCTGTCCAGCAGGAGTTACACTTGGACCTCATTTGTTACATTAATTAAAATACTCCTGTAGTTACCCAGGAAGATCCTTTGTTGGGTATTAAGAGAAATATTTAAAGGTAAAAAGAAATTCTTTTTCATTTCACTTATGTTACTGTGAGTGACACAGACACACAGCCAGCCAGTGTGAGTACACTTTCTCTTTATTGTCTCACGTTAGCCGAATGGTCAGGGTAACACTCTGACTCGTGAAGTGGACACCAGATGTCCGTATGAGCCCAGTGGTCTCACAAATTCCTTGTTACTTGAGGCTGAGGAATAATCGATCAGTGTTCTTTGACAACAATTTTAACTCTCAAAGAATGATATTATTTTCCAGTTATTTAAATATCCTTTTTCATCTTTTAGAAAATATCACTATAGCTATCAATGTTACAATTTTCTAATTATTAAGTATTCTTTTACAACTTTTAGAAAATACTACTATAGTTATAAAGAAAATACTTGATTTTAATTAAAATCTTTCTAGTAGTTTTTTAGAGGAAAGTTATGAATTATTTTTATTGAATTCGGTTATGACATTTAAACTATGTTCTTATACATGTGTGTGTATGGGTTTTCCTTTAAATTACTTTTCATTACAGAAGCGGTGACATGCTGTTTTAAGATACCCCTTTTATGCCATATGCTTTTCAATAGTTTTCCCACTGTTATTTTTTTCTCGACTTTGTTCATAGTATGCTCTGCAGCTCAATAATTACTGGGCTAAATTTATTAGTATATGCTAATTTACATATTAATTAGTGCACCATACCCGCTAGGTATGAGCACAATATATTTTTTAAGAGTTTGTTTCTTTATGCAAGAAATAGAGTGAACTCATTGTCATTTTCTAGATGGAAATTGTTATTATTTATTTATTTATTTTTGGGAGACAGAGTTTCACTTTGTCACCCTTGGTAGAGTGCCCTGGCATCGCAGCTCACAGTGACCTCCAACCCTTGGGCTTTCTTGCCTCAGCCTCCCGCATAGCTGGGACTACAGGTGTCTGCCCCAACACCCAGCTATATTTTAGAGACAGGGTCTTGCTCTGGTTCAGGCTGTTCTCAAACCTGTGAGCTGAGGCAATTCACCCACCTTAGCCTCCCAGAGTGCCGGGATTATTGGTGTGAGCCACTGAGCCCGGCTGGAAATTATTTTTAAAATAATTTATTTAAAAATCTACATATTGGCTCTCCTCCTTTGCTTTGAAATTCTGTCTTCATTAACTCCCAAGCTGTCCTATGCACTATGATGGGGCTCTCAGCTCTCCTAGGCTGATCTATCTTCTAAGTCTTTTTTAGTACATATAGTTTTGTTACTACTGCTTTACTTTTATATTTTATGAGAAAATTGCAGGTTCCTATTCTTATTACCTGTGTTCAGAATTTACCCGCTTATTCTGAATTATCCAGAAAACATTAAATGGTCAACTTCCCAAAGTTATGATAATTTTGATTAAAACTGTCTTTAATTTACATAGTTATAGGAGGTAATAAGTATTTTAAACATATTGATCTTTTATTAAATAAGAGATCACACTCCATTCATTCAGCATTACTTTCTGTCTCCCAAAGCCCATTGTTGTATGTGTGTACGCACAGCTCTGGTGCATCTGGCTGCGTTAGCTGTGGCTGGCCCTGAGGTGGCTTCTCGGCATAGGAGTCTGCGTGGTTTCCGGTTTGGGGTTGGTGCCCCACCTGTGCCCTGTTTCCTCACTTCCTGCCCTAGAATCAAATGCATGAGAGCAGAGGAAGACGTGAGGTGGCTCTTACGAGGGAACGCTTGAAAGATACATGAGAAATCAGAACTGTGTGGGCGGGGGCTGTAAGAGCCAGGTGTTCGTGGGGGACGAGGGGGAGACGTGAACGGAAATGACAAGGTGACAAGAGGCCAGGCTGCTGCGCCGTGTCACCTTGTGCACACTCAGGTCAAACTAGGATAGTTTTGTTTAGAATGTCTTTTGAATTGATGTGTTCTTTCAGAGAAACACAAAAGTGCAATGATGCCGAACTAGTGATTCATCTTCTGCTGAAAGTGTATCGTGACCCTCAGCCTCCTCTTACCCACGGTGGAACTCGAGTTTCTCCCCAAGTGACTGCTTTCCTCAGCTTATAAGAAGTAAAGCATGTGACCTTCAGCTCGTCCTCCAGCTTTCCACCCGTTAGGCTTTCCAGATTCTTCTTTCATCCTTTGTTACATGACTTTCCAGTCCTACAGTGTAAAGCTCTCAATTTTCAGGCCAGGATTTGAAATCTGGTCTCAGGTGATGAAGCACAGTGTGTGGGGTGGCTTCCCTGGAGGACGGCACATTTCCACGTGACCTACACTGTAAGGTCTCACTCTGAGAGGCGCTCCGCGTCCTGCCTGGGCCCCCGACCCCCTGCACAAGGACAGCACCATCCTGGGTGAAGCCGGGTCAGCACTGGCTACGGACGCAGCTCTAACCATAGGCCCCGCACTACGAGCTGCGTTTGTCATGTTTTGTCACCAATGAAACCAAAGTGCAGTTGTGGTGTCAGTTGTGAGAGCTTCTGAATGCAGCCCAGATGATGTGGGCTCTCAAACCAACCCCTGTAAAGCAGAACTGAAGAGCCCTGCCTTACAGAGTAGGGTGGGGACGAGGAGGGCTCAGCAGCTGAGTGGAGTAGATGGAATCGTGGGAGTGATGTGGGGGCCTGGCGGTGGGGCAGCCTGGGGCTGGATTAACACCTGCTATCTCCCTGGCCTCATCCGTGGTGTGACTTCAGTCCTGGAGGCCTCCTTGGAGAGTATTAAACAAAGCACAGTCATAAAGTCACGGCCAGGACACGTGGCCAGAGGATGCCTGGGAGGGGAGGCGGAGGCCGTGACAGCTTTGTAACTGTTCAGAAGAGCAGGGAAGTCAAGTCTGCTGCTGAACCGTACTGGGCATGTCCCCAGATAGAGCAGCGCTGTGTCGTCACCCAAACAGCAGGACTGAAACAGCCATCAGGCTCAAGTTCTGGGACAGGAGGCCCCAGAGTCATAGGACAGAGACCTTCCCAGAGACAGGGACGTCCCCAGGGGGCAGCTGCGTGACGACCTGGAAGACATGATGGGGGCGGGATTGAACTTGGAAGTCACTTTCTGCACATCCCATTCAGGGACCTACCGCTGTTCCAGACTTTGTATTTCTCAGGGAAGCTGACACAGTCCCCAAATAATGTGGCCTCCTGATGACTCACTTCACGTGAACCATCCATGCTCTGACCTGTCCTGTCAACCTCACCTCAAACACACTACCTGACCATGATCTCTTCCCCTCTGTTCCTGATGAGAATAGTCACAACCCTCCACAGACCATTCCTTGGGACCTAACTGCCCTGTTCTACCCTCCCTCTCTCTTCAGGCTCCACGCAGTGGCAGCAACCTTCTCCAGTGTGGGTAAGATCGTGCTGTCCCCACTCAAATCCTTCCCTGACATCCCCTCTAAAGTCCTTCCCTGCCGGCCCCACTAAAACCTTTGCCTGTCATCCCCACTAAAGCCTTCCTTGCCATCCCCACTAAAGCTCTTCCCTGCTGTCCCCACTAAAACCCTTGCCTGACTTCTCATCTGCCTTAGGATAGACCTAAACATTCACCTGGGCCTAAGGCTGCGGGGTGGACCCAGGACCGCAGGATGGGCCCAGGGCTGCAGGCAGGGTGCAGACCCAGCTCTTCAGGGGGCACTCCGGCTCCCTGCAGGTGTGCCACTGTCCATGCTCATGCTGGCTTCTCTCACATCTTTGGACAGGCCCAATGGCTCCCCGTCAGTCCAGTGCTGTTGAAGCCGGCTCTGGCGGGTTGCACATCCCTCCATGGGAGTGGCTGGCTCCACCTGGGCTGCGGGCGCTCAGCTGTCCTGCCCCTCCGTCTGTGCGGGCAGCCCTTCCTGCATCACCCTGCCTTACTCCTGGTTTTCCTTCAGGCCGACCTGTCACAGCCCGAGACCACTTTCCTTGTTGGTCTCTTCTGCTGCATTGGTACGGTCTGGGCTCCCGTGGGAGGAGGGCTCCTGCCGGGTCCTCTCCTGATATAGTCAGGCCACCTGGCCCCTCCCTTGGGCACCCTCTGACCTGCTTGGTAGTTTTATAATACTCGGCTCTCCCGGACACAATTTCATTGACTTTTTTATGCCTCTCCTGACCTCTCAGCAGTGCCCACGTCCCACAGGGGCAAGAGCTCCGTCTCCTCAGCACTCATCCCAGTCCTGGGCACATGTGTGGTGCTTAATGTTTGCAGAATATGTGCTTTGTGGCCAGAAGTGGAAGGAAATATTTTCTAATGCTCAGCCACATGCCGTGTATATACCAGACACCCTGGGAGTCTCTGTGGAATCAATGTTGAATGCGTGTGAATGTGAATGACGAAATGTCTGCTTGGCCACCAGCAGGGTTAGACCTCTTCAGGGTGTAGTGGAAAAGGTCAAGGATTAGGAGCTGGGGAGCCCTTCAGTTACGCCCTGACTCTGTTATTAACTCTGTGGATGTTTGAAAGCCACATGGCACGGCCAGGAGCGCCCTCCTTTTGAAGAGCAGGGACACCCCTGCACTGTCACACAGAGCTGGAGGGCCAGCAGAGAGGTGGACCTCCTCCCGCCCTCTCTGCCATCCTTCCTCTAACGTTGGTGATTATTTCCCTCACGTGAGAAAGTAAATTCACACTGAATTCTCACGTGAGGATTTTTAAATTCAAGTTTCAGAACTACATTTTTAGTTACTTGTAATTCTTCAAAAAATTCTGGGCCTTCTTCTATTTTACGAACTCAGGCACACCCGGGGAATCAATGGCATTGAGCATGGTCCCGAGGGAAGCACTCTAGGATGGTGTCTAATTAAAAAATAAAAAGGGAAACGAAGAACCAGAAGCTCCAGTACGCTCCAAATGGGGCAGGTTGTGGACTCACTCCTGGTCTGAGGCTCTTCTGGTTTCTCCCCTCGTCCTGAAGTTGAGTCCCTTTCGGTTTGAATGACATTTATGGGATAGAATTAACTTCTCTTCCCCACTTTGGCGTTAACACAGTGGGGTTGGGGACAAAAGCTCTACTTCCTCTTTTTAGGCTAAAAACGGACGACCCGTGCAGGGTGTGGGAAAGAGCTTCGGTTTTCAGCTTGGAAATAAAAGGCCATGGAAGATAGGAGGTGCTGGACACAGCAGGAGCGTCAGTGAGGGTCGATGTGTGCTGGCCCCACACAGAGCAGTGTTTGGGCAGGGCCACCAGGCAGGACACACACTGCCCCCAAAGTGTGGGGCGAGAGAGTGGACCAGCGATGGGCAGGTCTGCAGCTGAGCCCTTGTGACCGCTCTGTGCACTCTGACCTGGCCTGAAATTGTCCCACTCAGAACCCCGGGCTTCAGTGCTTCCCTTTCTCAGGAGTCTCAGTTATAGGTAACAATTCGTCTAAGGAGACCTGACGGTCTGATACAAACTCTACCTTTAGCTGAATGACGCTGACATCCAATTCGTGGCTTCTTTAGGAAGCCTGGGATGACACTTTTTGGCAGCCCGGGATTGTCTAAGAATTCAGTTCCAGTCTGGGGCAGAGAGCTGTCCCCCTCCTCTGCCAGCCCCCAGAGTGTGTGAAGTGAGCACAACGTGAATCAGCCCCGGGCTCTCTGGGCCTCCCCACTTTCCTCAGGCCCCTTCCAACTCACAGTCAGCAGGCTGCGCTACGTCCAACATACTTGGTTAAACCTTTTCAAAATCCCATAAAACACAGAGATGGCATTTATGGGAAATAGGATGCCAGATTACATGCAGTTAAAAGGATAAAAAAAAGTCCCTCTGAAATCTCCAGGCCTACAAACACCAGGATCATGTTTAAGGATGAGAAGATGAACAGGGGGCAGGTCGGGATGAGCACAGAGACTTAAACATCACACAGCGCAAAGGAAAAGGCAACCGGAATTTTCCAGGGGAAAAAAAAGTACAGGGAGAAACCACTAGTTTTCATTTTACAGATTAGAAATCTACATATTCAAAAAACACATGCTCAGGTATGGAAAAGATTTAGCCCATTAGTCAACGATTTGCACGAATTAGTGATTGTTGCTTCAGAGAATGTCCTGAAGCTGATCGAGGAAACAAACATTTGTCTGTTTTCTATTCAGCAATTATGTAGATTAGAGCAGATTATAGTTTAAAAATTTTACCGCTGAAAATGTTTCAAAGCAAATTAAGTTCTCATTTTCCACAGTCTCCAGTAAAATGTTGTAGGGATGTGGCCACAATTAATGTAATTTATATCTTAATAGATATTTTGAATTAAAGATTTTTTTTAAACTTTGTTTCCTAACTGGCTGCAATCAGTAAATAAAGAGATGCTGACCTTTGTAAATTGATCCTACATAGATTCACCTCACTGACATCCTCACTGGACTCTAATCGTTTTCAGTTATTTTGTTTATTTTTCCAAGTATATAGTTACATTATCAGCAATTGGTATTGCTGGTTTATTCTAGTTTCACACCGGGGTTTCCGGTTTTGTGGTTTTTTACTATTTTTCTAGAGGTTTTACTTTGTGCATTCTGATGCTTTGCTACTTAGCACGGACATTTCCACAAGGTTAATAATCAAATAAAATAAGAGCAACAAGTCATAAAATCTTTGAAAAAAATCATATGTGATATATAATACTGAAAGAAACAATTTAGAAGGAATGCATGCCAAAATATCACAATATGATTGCTATACACTGAAGGTTTTTGTACTCACCACGATTCCTGTGTTGAAATCCAGACCCCGAAGGTGATGGTGTTAGCATGTGAGACCTTCAGGAGAAGATGAACTCATGGGGATAGAGCCCCGAAGAATGGGACAAGTGTCCAAAAGAGACCTGAGTTCTCCCCTTTTGCCATGTGGGGACAGGAAGAGGCCTCACTGGACACCAGATATGTTGGTGCTGTGATCCTGGACTTCCCAGGCCTCAGAACTGTGAAAAATAAATTTTGGTTAAGTATAAGCCACCCAGTCCATGGTGTTCGTTGTAGCAGCTGAACAGACCAAGGCAACGATTGAAAGGATCTCTACGGCTAAACAAAGGTTTTCATTTCATTTTTGCTACACAGACTGCAGTGGGGTTGTAAAAGGAGGCTTGGCAAGTAGAGGAATTAAAAAAATTGATAGAAATTTCTATTAAAGGTAAATCACAGCATCTTACCATTTTGAAAAAAAGATTATATATATATATGTAGATAGATAGATATGTACATGTATGTATACATACCCATAAACATATATACATAACAATATTATCTGCAAGTATCAGGAGTTTTGAAACCTTATTCACTTTAACCGATTCAATTTATTTCAAAGTCTGTCAAAACTAAGTTTATTTCATTTCAATTTAGACAAGTCATACCTGTGGGTTTAGAGGATGTGACTGAGCAGTAGGAACGGGCTGTGTGTGCAGCTGTCAGTTAGTGGGGTCCCCTGAGCTGGCCCTGGACATCTAAACAGGGGACGCAGGGGACATGCTTTACCTGATTCAGTGAATTTATGTATTAATTTCCTATTGCTGTCATAATAAATTGCCACAAACTTGCCTTCCTAGAACCTAAAATTTATTCTCTGTCTTCTCAAGGCCAGAAGTGGGAAGTAAGTTTCACTGGACCAAAATCAAGGCGTCGGCAGGTCTGGGCTCCCTCCAGAGGCCCTGGGGAAGGATCCCCTCTGGCCTCCTCAGCTTCTGGTGACTGTCACACTCCTGGGCTTATGGCCACATCACTCCACTCTTTGGCCCCATGGTCGTATCACCTCCTCCCCTCCTATCAGGGTGTTATCTCCTTCCTATGACGATGCTTGTGATGGCCTTTAGGGCCCTCCAGATAATCCACGATAATCTCCCCAACTTGAAATTCTTAACTTTGTTACATCTACAGGGATCATTTTTTTCCCCTGTATAAACTAATATATCTAATCCCCAGGGATTAGCACATGGATAACTCTTGGTGGGGTGGGATGATTTTACCATAGGTAAATCATTTTTCTTTTAGAAAATCAAAAAGCTCAAGCTTCCTCCCTTAGAACCTCAAGGGTAACTGTCAGCATTCAGTTTATCTTTGGATCTTGCATGTGAATTTCCAAGCTGCTCTAGGGTGGCAGGCCCTAGAGTACCATTATCCAGGTACATGGGCTGGACGCCAATAGGAGATTCTCCTACTTGACAGCCTGAGAACGGGCATCAGTTTTCCTTACACAGAAATTGGTCAGAATGTTTGATAACTTGCTAGATTTTTTTTTAAACTATATGTATTTTTTTCTCTTCAAGTATAAAGTCTTTGGGCTCGAAACCTAAGAAGATGGAATGAGGCTTCTGGCTCAGAGTTGCCCTTCACTGTGGTCCGGCCCTTCCCCCTCTCTGCCCACGTCTTCCTCCTGAAGTTGGGTGCTCATCAGCTCAAGAGGAGGCCATGGCAGTTGGTGCGGCGCCCTTCCAGATGTTCTTTCCTTAAGACAAAAAAAGTAAAAACTTTTTTACTGGAAGAAAAGTTAAAACTTTTGGAAACTTTTTGAATCTATGACACCAAGCCCTGGGTTTTCAAGAACCAAAAGTGGGTTCAGAGGGTCGGGCCACCTGTATTCTGTACTCATAGGCAGCGTGAAGGCGACACTGCCCTTCACGTAAGCAGCTCAGACTTGTGTGCACAGTAACACCTACCTTTCCCCTGCAATGACCAAAAAGAGCCACTCGCTCTTATCTCTCTTTTGCTTGATGTTTCCAACAAGGGGTGTAGGGTTCTGAGCTGGGTGAGTTAAAGGAGATGTGTTCACTGAACCTGTTGTTAGGAGTTTGAAGGAGTTCATGAATGTCTTCCCTGTTGCTGCTTTTAGAATTCATTAATGGGTAGGGGGAGAAGTTGAAAAGATAGAGAACAAATAGCTGCCTTTATACTAATAGGGCTGTTTGCACAGGACAGCTTCCGTCTCTGCAAAAAAAAAAAAAAAATGGGCTTCTCATTCAATAGTTCTGAGTTGAATCCAACCAGTTATTGGGTGAACTGAAAACTTCACCCTCCTCCTGCTCTTGAAAATTAATGATACAGAGAATAGATGCTATTTTAGAAGTTTTCCAAACAGAATAAAGAACAAAAGGGTAAACAGGTTAGGACCTACTTCTAAATTGGCCAATCAAGTAATTCACTTAGTCTCGTTTGGGAGGAGTGAGTGGACAGGAGAGAGAGGCCGGTGGTGCAAATTAATGCAAACAGAGATAACTACAGGGAAACATACCACATTTTCTATTAAATTTGATGTCATTTTCTTATGTGTCTGATTTATTTTGGGAAGCCAAAATTGAAGTGATAAAGATGGCAAACTCCTTCTCTATCTGAAGATGGCAAGTTCTAACACATCCAGCTTAATACAAAAAATGTAGTCTCCATCTTTTTTAGTGGCTGAATAGTATTCCATGGTATACATATACCTACATTTTTTAATCCATTCCTGGGTTGATGGGCACATTTTCGTGACTGTAAATTGGGTTTTGATAAACAGTCTAGTGTAAATATCCTTACAATAAAATGATTTTTTTTCTTCTCAGTAGATGCCCAGGAATGGGATTGCAGGATCAAATGGGAGGTCTAATTTGAGTTCTTTGAGGATTCTCCATACTTCCTTCCAAAAAGGTTGTATTAGTTTGCAGTCCCACCAGCAGTGTAAAAGTGTTCCCTACTCTCCACATCCACACCGGCATCTGCAGCTTTGACTCAATACTAATATGACGCCAGGAGACTATCTGACACACGCTTGCATAGGAGAAAAACTCAAATCAATTCAAGGGGGAGGGGGAGGGAGGTGGCTGGGTGTGCTCCTATTTAATGGGACAACGTGGGGGTGTGTGGC
Organism: Galagoides demidoff; assembly: GCA_963574575.1. Lineage (NCBI taxonomy): Eukaryota > Metazoa > Chordata > Mammalia > Primates > Galagidae > Galagoides > Galagoides demidoff. The sequence continues at coordinate 59,662 of CAUYQV010118476.1, forward strand.
ACACCTTTGGACTTTTTTAGGGACTTTACCTAACAGATGCAAACATCGTGACTTAATTCTTTGAACCTTCAATTAACCTGAAACAATAAAAAGGGTAAAAGATGGCAAGTATTCTCCAAGTGCCCAAATCATATAATGAAGTCCCTTCCCTCAAACTAGGCACAGGTATCCTAGGAGTCTTTAAAGGAAGGAGCAGTGGTAGCAACTGGTGTATCAGCCAAAACCTAACTTGGGGAGGGAGGGAGTCACAGGGAAGTCTGGCCTGTATATGATTCAGAACCAGAAATTGTTGCTCCCAGCATACTTGGGCCATTGACTAAAGTTTCACTCTGGAAAACTCTGGAAAAGAAGAACCACATAAAGTA